>CM021110.1:236842785-236899834 GCA_007115665.2 Sequoiadendron giganteum | reverse complement strand
GGATGCTCACTAATCGAATGGTTCAGGCTGCAATAGCTTAGGCTATGGCCCATGCTCCAGATCCCCTTCCCTCTACTGAACCACCAAAGATGGAAGCTACAATGCAAATATCGGATGAGCTCGAGCAACAGTAGATAGAGACTGCAAAGGCATTGGAAGAGGAAGAATTCGAGTATCACGAACATCCACTGTTCGAATGCTATGAGATAGATGAGGTGGTGTATGAGTCCTCTAATGAGAGCAGCGAGGAGTAGAATGTTGATTTTATAAGAGAATCAAACGACCCCGAACATAATGTGGAGTGGGGGAAGCAACTCAAGGAAATTGAAGATAAGGAAACCGAAGACCGAATTGCAAGGGAGGAGGAGATTGCTGCTCCAAAGATGGAGGATAATAGGTCTCCAACCAAGGGACATGGCCAAACCATAGAGCATGATAAGGAAACATTCCTTCATGAGGACGAACAAGGGGAGAACCTTGAGGAAAATCAATATGTTCTAAACGAAGAAGAGGGGGATGCTGAAAAGAAAGATTCACCCAAAGGGCAGTTGCACACCAAGTTTGCTGTTACACATGAAACGTTCAAACAAGACTCTGATGAAGAAAAGGAAAATGCAGGAGAAAAGGAGAAGGCTCTTGTTGTTAGAACCGTCGAACTCGAAAAGGAGGACAGTGGGACTCGATGTGAACTACCAAGGGAAGAGCCCTAAGTGCCTGATTGGTTGCAAGGATAGCTAAAGAAAAAGACTCCCACTTTGAAGGATCCCAAGGCGAGGCTGGAAGCCATTATGGCCAGAGCACGAGTAAGCACCCAAAAGAGAGAGAAGAGGTCGAAGGTTAGATCAAAAGTAACTATGGATGCCTCAGGATCAAGGGCAGTGTAGATAGCAACACCGATGGTCGGAGAATAAGGTATAACTTACAACATCTCCACGATCGACTTGGGAATGGCACAAGGGAACAAAAGGTTGATGACCTCCAGGAATCGGTCGCCACTATGGTACACCTCATCCAGTAGGATAAGGTTTCGAAGGAGGAGCTCAAGGAGCAAGTGGCCGATCTAATGGCCTATATTCAGCAGTGGTCATCCCCAGATGAGCAGCCCATGACATCTTCTGCCCCACCTCAGTTATTATCCCAGGAGCAGATTAATAAGTTGAAAAGGAGAAGGAACTTAGACAAGACTACGAAAAGCTGGTTCTGGCAGGTCTTGGACATAGGAAACATGGGCATCAATTTGGTCGTTAGAACAACAAACAAGTTCCTCGAAGTGCAGAGAACTCTCAAAGGCATGAAGAAGATCTGTGAGGATTTCCCAAGAAAATATGAAGTGTCTTACCCTAAGATTGAGGCCATACTTGCTTTGCCAAGTGAGGTTTGGGAAAAAGACCTTGCTTTCAAGGGTGAGGATCACTGGCTGGTGGACACATGGAGACGCGACTTCGATCACAGAAAGAGGAAGTTAGAGCAGATCCTAGAGCGCATAGTTCCAGACATCGAATGGGTCGGGGAGACAAGAGAGGAATGCGCTCGGTACCTCGAGTTAATGATGGGGTACGAGCTGCCTGTGGCCGTAATCAATCCTGAGGATATAAAGCCCCACTTCCTAAAGATCATGGAAGATGGGATGTCAGCTGAAGCCACTGTGGAATTCATGATTTTTGCAGCCCATGCCTTTGCGTAGTCAGAGATTCTCAAAGATAATGCAGGTAAGTGTGAGGACGATTGGAAGAAGCTTGTCAACAACTCCCAAGAATGGAGCTTTCAAATATTATGATCCGACATCATGGAGATGGACAAGTTCAAGCCTTTGATGTTGAACTTCATAGAGTATGCAATGCTGAAAAAATGTGAAGGCAATCCTATTATCAACGAAGAATCCCTCAAGGAATAGCTACAGCAAAAGGCAAATAGCTAAAGGATGAAATTGCTACAGTACTGTCACTAGAGGACAAAACAAAGAAAAGGACAAAAATGAATTTATAAATGTAATATATTTGGGGGTAGGTGAAACCCTAATGTAGAGTGAATATTGGCCACACAATAGAATTAAATCTTGGCCACTCATTTTATTTTTGGAAACTATAAATAGGGCTCTCCTCCTCTCATTTCAGAGAATTGAGTTGTTGTAAAGACATGCTGCTGAGAATATAATAGAAAATACAATCATTTTCTAATGTATTTCTGGATTTCTCCACATGTTTCATGATTCTCCTCCATTTAGCTAGAACTTTGCTTCAAGTTACTTTACTATTTTAGTATCCTTACATTGAATCTGGTAGAATTAGTATGTTGTCTCTGGTTTTGAAGATTACTGCTGTGTGTATGCTTTTCTTGTCCATACTTTTGGTCATTTGTTGAAGGTAGATGACTATGCAAAGTTAGCTTGGACTTTAATTTCACTACTGCTCATCAAACTTTATCTTTATTCATGTTTCCATGGTGAATGAATGATGAATATCTGCAGTCCTTAGAAGATAGCATAGATTTCATGATATTGTGAGAACTCTAATTAAGTGAAATTCTATTTAAGGAAATTGTCCATAGTAGGAACCTCCATGATCACTGTTCATTGATAGTTGCAGGTCCAAGAAACATCTTTCTTCCTCACCCCCTCCTTTTTCCTTTTTTTTAGAAACAATTTGTGCCAAGGTTCATTGCACATTGTAAAGCCAAATCCGAAAAAATAATGGAGTCTAAGACTGTTGTCTAAACCTGCAGCAAAGCATAGTAATTCTAAATCCTTAAAACTCCATTCATTGACTTAATTCTCCTACATCCCTGACCACGTAAGTCCACCTTGTGATTCCAGCGAATCATATCAACAACTGATTTATCCCAAGCATCATCATGACCTGACATCCGAGAGACCTTGGGATAGTGTTCTGCAATTTGATTGTGGAAAATTGTCTTTCAAGAGAGGTAATGCACCTACGTATTACCTGTGTTGTGAAGTGCATAAAAACACCATCAACAGATCTCAAATATTTTCGTAGTTGCAAAACATGATAATTGTATTAGGATGTGTACAAATTTTTTAGGACCTTAATAAAGTATTTTTAAAAGATGATTTTCTGCTTCCTAATATTGACATGATAGTAGATTCAACTACATGCCATGCTTTGTTTTCATTCATGGATGGTTTTTCTAGATACAATCAAATATTTATCAACCCTCAAGATCAATACAAGACAACATTTACTACGCCTTGGGGAACATTCTATTGGGTTGTTATTCCTTTTAGATTAAAGAATGTAGGTGCAACATATCAAAGAGCTATGATTTTGATATTTCATGATTACATACACAAGATTTTGGAAGATTATGTTGATGATATTCTAGCCAAGTCCTTAACTCATCATGATAATTTTAAAATCCTTTGAACAATATTTGAAAGAATGTGCAAGTATAACATGAGATTGAATCCAAAAAAAAATATTTTGGTGTGGATAGTGGAATTGTTTTAGGTTTATAGTATCCCACAGAGGCATTGAGGTGTAAATAAAGAAAATTGATGCTATCATTAACATGCCACCTTTGAAAAATATTTCTCAATTATGTACTTTACAAGGAAGGATTCAAGCTATCCATCATTTTTTATCATCCTTAGCGGATCATACATTACCCTTCACACAAATTCTTAAAAATGAATTAGAATTTAAGTGGAATGAGGATTGTAAACAATCTTTTGAATGTTTTATAGATTACCTCGCTACTCCTCCTATTTTACAACCCGCTATGCAAGAAAAACCATTTATCCTTTATACAGCAACATCATTCCATCCTCTAGCAACATTAAAGGCTCAACAAGATGATAATGGTAAAGAACATCGTATTTATTACATTAGCCAAACTTTGATTGACTAAGAGACTCTATTTACAATGATAGAAAAATAATGTTTGGCTCTTCTATTTGCTACTAGTAAATTGAGACACTGCTTATTAAATGTGAAAATTCAGGTGATGACATTGAAGTTTGATCCCTTAAGAAATATTTTTGCTAAAACAAACTTATCAAGACATTGAGCTAAATGGTTTATGTTTTTAATTGATTTTGATCTTAAATTTGTCTCACAAAAGGAAAATAAAGGACAAGCCTTAACTGACCATTTAGTTGAGGCTCCTTCTCCATTTGCGTTACCTAATATAGACTCATTTATGGATGAAAGTGTGTTAATGGTTGAAAAAGAAACATGGGAATTTTAATTTGATGGTTCTAAGTGTAGAATTGGCTCTGGAGTAGGGGTTATAATAAGTCCTCCTTCTAGAAAGAATATTCCCTTATCCTACCAATTAAACTTTATATACACAAATAATGTACTATAGAGTATGAATCCTTAATTGTTGGATTATGTGCAACTTTAGCCCTTGGTGTTCAACATATTAAGATATTTGGTGATTCTCAATTGGTCATTAAGAAAATAAATGGTTCATATAAAAAAATGATAAGTTATCCAAGTATAAGGACCTTACAATGAATTTATTAGAACACTTTGAAACATACACCATTGGCAACATCCCATGAAAGGATAATCAACATGTAGATGCAATGGAAAACATTTCTTCCCTTGTATACCCTGAGGATCCTTCTATCGACTTCACATTTATAGTCCATACGATCACAAAACCATCAATATATGATAAGATCAAAGAAGTGTTATTAACTGATATTGAAAAATCTAGTGAATGGTACACACCAATATTCAACTACTGAAAAGAAGGTACCTTTCTTGAACCAACAACTAAAAAAACTAGAGCTCGTCTTCGAAAACTCGTATCTAGATATATAATCCTTGTAGACATTCTATATAGATGATCATTTGATGGTATTTTACTTAGATGTCTTAAAAAATCAAAGATCCCTATAGCCCTTGAGGAAGCTCATGCAGGTGCTTGTGGGGGAAATTTTGGAGGAAGATCATTAGTACAAAAGTTAATTCATGTAGGATATTACTGGAGACATATGGAACATGATTATTTTTCTCACATTAAGAAATGTCATAAATTTTAAGAGCATAATAATTTGATTCATGCTCCCGCTTTCAAGCTTCGTGCCCAAGTTCCTATTTGTCCATTCTCAATTTGGGGTTTGGATCTTATTGGGAAAATATCACCACCTTCTTCCATTGGACATATGTTTATAATTACCGTAATAGATTATTTCATGAAATGGGTCGAAGCTATCCCTCTTCATTCCACAACTATTGATGCAATATGTCATTTCATATTGGAACATATTATTGCTCACTTTGGTCTTCCTTTCGTATTAGTTTTAAATAATAGAACCACATTTAAAAATAATTATGTGAAGATATTTTTGGAAACCTTTAATATTCGACATTTCTTCTCAAA
This sequence comes from Sequoiadendron giganteum, assembly GCA_007115665.2. NCBI lineage: Eukaryota > Viridiplantae > Streptophyta > Pinopsida > Cupressales > Cupressaceae > Sequoiadendron > Sequoiadendron giganteum. The sequence goes on along the minus strand of CM021110.1, from coordinate 236,894,482 downwards.
ACTATATTATAATCCACAATAAAATTGTCAAGTGGAATCAACCAACAAAACTATTGAGCAAATCCTAAGAAAAATAATAAGTAAAAATAATAAAGATTGGCACACTCAATTAACTTATGTGTTGTGGGCCTATTGTACAAGTATTAGAACATCTATGAGAACACTCCCTATAACCTTATTTATGGTGCCAAGGAAAATAACACCCTTAGAGTTAGAAATTCCTTGAGAATTTATCTTAGAGGGCTTATTGATGAAACTATCTATAAAGAGAAATGATTGCATCAACTTGAAATGCTTGATGAACAATGTATTAACGCTCTCGAGTATCTCCAATATTATTTTAAATGAATTCAATTTAGTTATAATGATCATTTTATTTGTTCATTTAATAAAGTTGATTTGGTGTTATATGAGAATCAACGTAACATCAATGTTGCCCCAAATGAAAAAGGAAATTTCAGCCTTAATTGGTTAGGACCTTACATAATTCACAAAATTTATTGGAATGGAGCATATACCTTAATAGAAATGGATGGTACACCTCTTAAAGATCCTATCAATGTCACACATTTTCACCAATACTATATATAGAATCTCCCTTGAATAATATGTATATTAAAGTAGTGTTGTTAGATTAAGTAGACAATGTTCTAGTTTATTTCACATTGCTTCATTCTTTGATAAACAATATTTGTGTGTCTTGGATCACAGAAAAATTGTTCAATAATTTTGGATTATTTTAGTTTACATACTATTCAAATGAATCTTGTGTGTTATGTTAATTTAGATCGTTATATGCATGTAATGTTTTGCAATTAGATCATAGGTGCATTTAATCTAACATAATATACTCAATCACAATGTAGTATATAATGTAAACTAAAATTGTTTCAATTAGATCACATAAAATTAGATTATGGAGACATTTATTAAATATTCTTATTAGGACTATTTAATAAATTACATTGAGATATAATTCAACATAAACTCATAAAACCAAACATGAATTCTTATATATATTATATATATAAAAGGTTCGAGTACATATCATCAATAATACAATGCTAATGTGTCCTATGGTTGCTAGACCCCTCGGGGCCTAGTGGTGGCATTTGTCATGAGATAGTAGAATGTGATTATGATCTACTCATGGATCTCACTAATGTTTGTAGTCCTTGTACCTCTCTAAGTACTCTAGCCTCTCGTATGAGTGTCGTGACACACTCTTGCACTATGCGGTCTCTATCTTCTTGCAATCCGGTAACCTCTCCTTGTACAACCTTGAGACTTCTGATTGTAGGATGGCCTCCATCCCACTATCAGTCAAACCTTCAGAAGCTTAGATCTTTTCATATGCAATCTACAGTGTTGAAAGCTATCTTATAATTTTCTCCTCTCTGGATGTAGATAGGTTAGCACATCTCATCGTGCCCTCATATGCTACCCCCAACCTTGCAATAGGCTTAAAAATATCTACATGATGCCCCAAAATAGGTGGGGGCATGTACTCTACTGGTATATCCTCATTTTGGGGCAAGGTAGGAACCATATCTATGGTCACCCACTGGTAGAGATCTCACTACTCTCGCGTTGACCCTACAAGATGGAAATCATAAAAGATATCAGTAGACATCATGATATATAAATAAAAACCATATACATAAACATAAAATCATAATGAAAACATAAATAACACATCATCACCTAGGTCTCCATCTTGCCAATAAGGGTCTTGTCATGCAACAACAAATCCCTCCTATGTAGGAAGCATGGATGGTCTGCTACCACTGGCCTCCTCATGCTCATGAGTCTTGACACCTGCTACGACTATTGATCATGCTCTAGTGACTCAAGTAGGAGGTGAATCTCTCCTCTTGAGGGTATTTGGGGACTCATCTACCTCATAAAACTCATCACTCATAGGATGGGAATCCTCATATTTATCATCATCAACAAGAAATAAATTTGGTATCCTGAATCATCTTTTGAATCTCCATCAATGACCCCATTGTCCCTATCATCCCCGTGACAAGGAAGAGGTTCCGCATTTCCTATGAGATGATGCATAGAAAAGACATGAGTTATTCATTCTCCATCCCACCATTGCTTGTAAGCCAGTGTGGTGCCTACGTCATCGGCATTTGAGACTAGGGGCATGTCATGGTCCTTGTCCTCTAAATCTCTAAAATCCAAATCATTGATGGTGAGATGACAATTGTCTTTGGGATGGGAGGCACTCCATGCTAACCGTAGATACCTAAGTTGAGTCCTAGGTGGAACCTTAACTTTCCTGAACTGTCACATAAAAAAATCATAGTAAAATGGCCTCAATATGTAATCATGTCACCCCAGTAAAAATTGATCCTACTACATCTTGACTAGCTAGTGTGTGACATCTGCCTATTGGGGTACCATGAGGTATGGTATCCAAAGTATATCGTCATCCTCTAGATGGTCAAATCTAACCCAATAATATAATAGATCGAGTCATCTTGTCATGATCGTCTCATAGGATAATTGTAGGCTTGTGGATAACCCATGGTTGACACTGTCGGATAGCCTGTCGATTTGGTACATGTGATATGCTCGAGGAACCACACCTACAAGAGCATATAATGTACTATACTATCTAGCTCTTGGTAGACGAAGCATCCTAGATTATAATACAAATGTGTTAGCATGTTATGACCTGATGCATACATGGTCCACTGCTGATCCATATCTGAATAATGTGAACTAATCCTCCATCCAAATGTGTGCCTCATCCATCAAGAACTAGCACTAGCACTATGGTATTTCAATCATGATGCACCTTAGTAATGGCGACCACATGTACAGTAGCCATTTCAGCTTGAAATGGGGTCTAACAATCACCTCCTAGATGGGACAACCTAGGTAGTTCTCAATATCCTCTCGCATCTCCTCATATGACCGATCCTCTACTAAATGGATGATCTTGTCGTGGATAGGTAACCACAAGATGTGGTGAATTTTTTTGAAGGTAACTATCATCTCTCCTATAGGGAGGTGAAAGGTGCACGTATCCACATCCCACCTCTCTACTAATGCTATAAGAATGGCATCATGGTACCTCATGAGTGGCATGAGGTATATCCAAAATAAACTAGTATCACATAATATGTCAATCTCCTCCTTTGAAAGTTGGTTGATCTGATCTCAGAGGTGACAAAACATCTTGCCTTTTAGATGTTGATGAGCTTGGGGAGGGGCCTAAAGAATAGAAAGCAAAAGAAACCATCACTAAAATTCCTAAATATGTGCATTAAATAATTTAAAATACACTAAATTTGATCTAGGACACTTTACGATCAACTTGGACATTTGGGCCATTTTTGAATGGGGGGTCTTGGAAACTTTAGCTATTTTTGGACACTTTGCAACAAATTGAGATGCTTTGCGACAAAAGAGGACACTTTTTGATTGTTTTTTGTCGGGATCCTAAAAACTTCTATAAATGCATAAAAAACACTATAAATACATATATGTGAAGATAAAGCATAGTAGAATCCACTCACCATATGACGAAGCTCGCTTCATGCCACCTCGTCTCAGAAAATCTCTAGTCTCGGAGACCTGTACACTCATCTTCTCGGCATTTTCAATCACTCTACACCAAGATAAATTCTCAAAAGGTAAATTTTAGAATGATTTTGAAAAGCATATTATTTTCACTAAAATATAATAATTATTCTTTATCTTATGTCTTTATTAAAAACACCTTTCATTCAAATCAACATAACGAGGGCTAGTGAACTCCATTTTTTATGTTGTTTATTGCATTGGATTCATAATTTCATCCCTGATCTAATCCAATATCTAGTAATATGTGGTTTTGTAATTTCAATACCCTATGATAAACATTTACATCATCAAACCAAACAATTTTATGTAGTTGGATGGCTACCTTGATTCCACCTCCTTAAAGCAAGCAAAATCCGGGGGGCATACATCTACCCTCGAATTCAATTATCTATAGAAGTTTGATAAGAGGATTTTTGAACAAATGAATTGGTTTTGCATAATTTGGTTCCTAACATTGTGGTTTTGTAGATAACTACATTGGGGCCTTCATTCTCCCTATTATCAAATAAATCCATATGACTATCCTTTTTATAAATCTTATTTTTCAAATTCCTTTAGCTTGCATATGCACGTAGTGTCATATGGCTGCTAAAGTGGGGGCTAAATGTAGTGTAGAAAATTGCACTCCTTTCCAAGTGAAAGTATAATTTCACACTTATTTTGAACCTATTTTAGTGACCTTGCATTTATGCATTTTTAAACCTCATTAATAGGCCCCTAATACCCTTTATTATGCATCCCAAGGCCTATTTTAATTATTTCCCAACAATGTAATCCACATTGAATAAATGCAATTAATTGATCTATTGCCCCGACATAATCAAAGTCCTAAACTTTAGGTCAGGACCATTCGTCCATGGGCAAATGGATCCCCTTTAAGTTCATAAACTCAATTTAAAATATTTTTTTGGCGGTATTTCATAGTCCCAAATTAAAATTTTACATGTTAGCCATCAGGATTTAATAAACGGGAAATTAGAAAGGAAGCCTATAAAACTAAGTCTTTCAATCATTTTACACTAGACAAGAAGAAAGATTCACATGAAATCACAAGGATTTACACTCAAGAGCAAGGAGAAACCAATCAAGTATTCAAAGCTGAAGTATTGGAGCAACATTCTATTCATTTATGCAAGTCTTCAAGCTCATTTTCCCAACAAGATCAAGTATTGTCAAAGATTGATGATAGATTCCTATAGAGGATCATGATGGATTCTAGGTTTTGGAAGATGCACCAAGCCATTCAACCAAGCCTAATTACTTGTTTCCTAAGTGGTTCCATCTTCTATTATCATTCTACTTTTTTCCTAAAGGAAGGTATTAGCAGATTTATGATCTATTAGGGTGATTTGACATCTCCCAAAGTAGGTCTTCACCATTGTTCATGTTTAATTTAGGGATCTTATTCTAACACATAGGTTTCCTTTTATTTTATCTCTTCATAATCTTAGACACACATAATATTAGGGCTTGCACACATTTGCATGTTTCAAATTTTTACTTTTCATCAAGGTTTAATTACCAAACTTGGGGTTTGACCGAGGCAAACCCCTATCCACCACAAAATAATATTTTTATTTTGTATATTTATCATAGGTTCAGATCTAAGAGAAAATATTTAGAATTTTAGGAAGGAAGTGTATACAAAGGACTCAGATCTTAGTTTATGATTTTCTAGAAAGGGAGACCTAGACCCATTTGCCCTTGGCAAATGAGTCCCTGATAGCCTTCTGAAACTAGAATTTTATGATAGGTGCACAACATTTAGACCTTCTCAGATCTACCAAAACTTTTTTGTTTCTCTCTATGTTGTGTTTTAAATTGAAGATCCTAGTGTTAGATTTCATAATTGTGGTGATTTTCTAATTTTAGTTTTTCTCCCAAAAGTGTTGTTTAGGCTGATACCCCCATCCTCAATCATAAGGAAATTAGTAGATTCCCTCACTGAGTTGACTCACCTAAGGGTTACAAGTCAATTCTCATTTCCTAATGAATATAGGAAGATATGTCCATATTTGACACCATCCCCTTATATTTATTTCTATGTTGCTATTTTTCTATATTTTAGAGAGAAAATTTTGTCCTTGAGGAAGAAGAATGAGCACAAAAACCAGCTAGAAGGGTAGTCGAGAGGGATCCAAGACTTGATATTGTATGGTATCATCACCCTCACCCTCATCGAAACTATAATCAAAGCCCTCTATAAAATCCAAATGCTCCCTCAAGAAATTGATTCATGAAGAAATTTGGAGGTGGGAAAAGTATCCTTGGAATAAATAAATTACTTTCCTTTAAAAGAAGTTGGTGACTTTGGAAATTTCTCTTAGTAACAAATATCAATTTGTATTATGGTTGTAATAGTACCTCATTCTTGGAAAAAATATTTTGGACCCTTAGCCTTTTCTCAGTACAACACCTTACCTCAGAGATCAAAGTACTTCCCAATTTTTTGGGTGAAAACTCACAAGATCCTGAAAGGTGTATTTAGATATTTATCATTGCATGTGGAATATTAAGAGTTTGAGATAAAGATGTGTTTGCAAAATTGTTCACAGAAAGTCTCATAGAATGTGTTGTAGAGTGGTTCTAAAGTTTAGAATATGGATGTATAACTAATTGGGGTAGCTTGGAGAAAAGATTTCTTGATAGGTTCAAATGCATGGTAGATATTGGCATTCTTTTACACCAATTTTTCCAAATCAAGAAGGAAGAAGAACCAATCTGTGACTTCAAAGATCATTTCAACAAAGACTTGAATCTGAATCCTTAACCTGATCAACTGAGTAATTTTAACCAGTTCCATATTTTCGCTTCCACGTTGCATCATGAAGTTTGATTTCTTTTGAAGCGAGATAAAGTGTGCAACCGTGAACAAGCACAACTAGAGGTTGTTAGTATTGAATATGACTTATTTTTTTTTTAAGTTTGGAAAAGAAGTTAATTGAAAAACATACTCAAGTTAATAAGACACATAAATGTAAGGTCTTAAGTTTTCAACCTTTACATTTGCCAAATTTTTCGTATCCTCCAATTGAACACATTAACCTTACTATTTTCAATCAAGATCACTTCAGGATTAGTGCAATGAATGATGAGAAGACTAAAACTCATGATGTCGAGGTATAAAATTTGAGCCCTGAAAGGATTAAGGATGACTCTAATTCCTCAAGTGATGAAGAAGATTATTCTCCCCGAATACAACCTATGAGCATAACTCTTTCTGATTATGTTGAAATATTACTTTTGGTGTGAGTACTTGGCACCTTGGAGAAAATTGTCAGTAACCAATATCTTTATGTACCCTTGAATTTTAAACCTTCACTTTTGAAGATATTGATGCAAAATCATTAGATATTTTGGTGAATGGTAGAGATCCCCCCATTAGGAAGATAATTATTCATGATTTGACAAGTTTTGTTCCCCAAACTAGTATATGGTCCAAATCAAAGGAGAACATAACTTTTGTTCCAAAATGGTGCTTAGAAGCCTTAGATAATAGCAAAGAAAGCGAGAAAATGGGGATATTCATTTCCAAAGATATAAGTGAAGCTAGAAATCAACCTCAAATCGAGGAAGGTAGATCACTAAACATCTCTCCATCATTTCATATGCCATCTAAATTAGAAGAAAAGGCTCATAAAAAATTAGTAATTATGGAAACTCCCAAGTATACAATAGTGTATGGAGATAGAGATAGTGTGTATTGGTCTAGGTACTCTATTCCTCTTTTAATATTAGACAAACCCTATGAAGTTAGAGATAATCCTCTATTTAATTTCTCAGATCCTAGTATACCTTCACCTTATAGAAATGATATGTGTGAATAGATCAACCTTGAGTGTAAAGATATTGAAGAGGGGTTTGAGATGATAAAACATTGAAATACAAAAGGATTAGGGGAAAAATAAAGTTCAAAAAATTGTCTTGATATAATACAATTTGGAAACTATAGAACCTATGATTTCAAGAGGAAAGATAGATGGATTGAGATGTGAGTCTGGAGAAGATGAAGGGGTTAATGAAAATATTTTTACAGTTTTTATATATTAGGAAAGATAAGAGAATTCAAAATATTTAGCCTTCTAGAACATAGGGGGATTCAAAATCAGAATAAAACAAAAAACTTATGTTTTACCCTACAGTCAACGAAGAGGTCAAGACAGATGTTGGATTCTCAAGGATGGTGAATTGGGGCATGGAAAGTAATGTACAAAACTATGTTCATCGGGAGGAAGAGGTATATAATGAAAGATGGGTATTTTGGAAGGTGTTGGCTTATAGATATGTTTCGCATGAAGTGGACTCCTTATGGATATTCTTATTCTTCCTCAAGCTCCAGAGGTTATATAGGAATGCATGATTTTATTGTAGTGGGTCATTCTTCTCACAACTATTTAATGGCTTTAGATGATCAACTCAAATCCATTATGGAGGTAGGGTTTCTCCTACCATGTGCATATATTAAATTTTGGTGTGTTGTTAGTTTAGGTCTTCTCTTGTTTGTCCTATTTTTGGCTTGTATTTGTCCTCTCATTTCATGCTCGACTCTATGCCCAATGGTTAAGATTCGTCTAATATCATGCACTTGGGTTCCTTGCTTCATCCTTATAGTCTTCATCCCTAGTTAGATCCATTGTTACTCGAGTTCATATCACATACCCCAAATTTATACTCACTTATTTCAAATTTCCTAAGTATGAGTTTGTTAGTCTTACCCTTGGTTTCCATAACCATATCAAGATCCAACAAGGTTATCACAACCTCTTCTCGGCCCGATATCTTTGAGAATTTATTTGAGTTTACCTTTCTAATAAATTTTTGGAAGTATTGTCAGAGTTTGAAAAGGTTCTTATAACCACATCAAGGCCCACTTATAGGAGTAAGAATGAAATTCAGAGAGAGATTAATTTTATTTTGGAACTTTTGAAATTTTTTGAAACCTTTGTTGGTTCTTGAAAGGGTTTTGAAAACATTTTTGTTGCCTGATTGAAAAGGTTTTTGTTTGATAAGCATTATAAAGGGAGCCTATAAGGTGGTATAATTGGAGGTTCTCACAACTTTAGTACTCTGACAAAGTACTCAAAACATTTTTGGAATCTGATATTGTTCCAAAGGTGATACTTTTCAACAATATTAAAGAATGATCAACAACGTCAAATGAAGGCTATACATAAAAAATTCAATGAAAATACAAAATTGATAAGTTAAATGCACTAACGTAAATCAAAGCTTGTTGGAAATCCATCACAATTGTAGGAAAATAAAGAACACATTTAAAGAAGAGATAAACACATGGGCTAATATTATCGAAATATAAAATTCTTTAAATATATATATATATTTACATATATCATGTTTATGCTTAAAAAGAGAGGTATCTTAGCACATTCTTATTAAACACATAGGGTAAATATGAGGATGTGAATCCCCTCCACCACTTCTTGCGATTGTTTAATCTCAACTAAGGAGAGAAAGTTCTCATTTGACTCCAAAAAATGGGCAAACAACCCCATGTCATTCTGTTCAATTTTGGCACAAAGAAGGGCCACAAATTCTTCAGTGAGCCCATGTTGGAGGGTAGTTGCAATGTATATGATATCACCAACAAAACCATATTTTGGATATGCACTAAGTTCTCCTATGATTTTCCTTACCCCAGTTAAGTGTTCTGGTTCAACTAGGTGTTCCACTGCTCTTCTTCCCCAATCTAGTTTACTAGAAGTTTGAATAACATTATACACAAAATTCTCTAAAATCATGGAGTTGTGAATGTGAACCTAGCACAAAAATTTCTCTCCAACTATCTTCCTAACTATGCCTTCCTCCATGTTGTTGTGTATAAGAAAAATGTCTTTCAATTGGTCTGTCACCAACCATCAAACTCAACTGCATTCCACATTCTCAATTGATAGATAATCACTCCTTGAGGAAGCATCACTTGCAGTGCTTGACATCTTGGAGAAATGAAATCAGAATGATGAAAATGAAAGTTATCTTCTCGGATTTATAGAAGCTAGATGGTACGGTGGGAGATAGATATCAAATATTTTCTTAGGAATAACTAGAAATCACAAGGGAAACAATATTGCTCTAGAAATTAATGAAGGTGACTAATAGGTCCAAATAATAGCTTATTTTCTATTAATCTTATACATATTTTGAGATACTTTGAGATAAAATTTCAAGACAATGCTCCTACATTATACTAGATCCTTTCATATCTATTATGCAAACTTGAACCTTAAATATAATGATGGAGTTATGGTTATAATATATTAGTATTGTATGATTTATGAACTTGTTTGCAGCTCAAGAGGAACCATGGAACACAACAGTTGTAGGATGAACCCATAGCAGAAGGAATGTTGGACACCAAATAGGGGAGTTCAAAATTAGACTAAACATCATGATCGATTGATCAAAGGCACTTGATGAAGGTTGAACATGGAATTATTATAACTAGTCAATAAACGTTGAAGAAGAGGACTCCTTCACTTATGGGATTTTGACATATGGTTGTATGTTTACACGCAATTCTATTTTGACAAAGTTTTATTCCTATTAGGATTCCTTTTCCTTTTTAGCTATAGGTTGAATAAATCAGTCTTAACTCTACACTCTAAATATCTAGGAGTGAAGTTAATGATTTTGGTTAAGTTGTTTCTTTGGATAAGATTCCCTCAAGCTTATATATAACTGTTGGTTGAATCTGTAGGATAGTTAGTTGGTTTTTCAATTTTATGTTATCAATTACCTTTCAGTTTCAAGACATGAAATATTCAGAATGATTGAATACAATTTGTGAAAGATCTTGTGTAATATTCATGAATATGCAATGAATGGAGTTTAATTCATGGGATGTGTAGAATTTGTTAACTATATTTGGGTTTTGTTAAAGTGAGAAAAAACACTCGAGTAGGCCACTAAAGGTATTGTTCCTCACTTCATTTTATAGTTATTTATTTATGTTTAATATTTTTTATTAGTTTATCACTACTTCAGGAATCATATGCAAGTTAATTAGAATTCCATATCTTGCTTATTGTTAATTAATTCTTATGGATATGCATGCAATGGTTAACCAGTAGTACTCTGAAGGATAGTTTAGCTGAGTCATTAGTTTTTATTAATTTTTAGTTGGTATAGTAATTTTTCATTAGTAATAGTGTAGTTACAATCTAAGTTGTAGGTACTCGTAGCAACTAGTTTCGGTCATGTCTTTTATTGTTTTATAATTTTGTGAGTTTCTAGCAAGTAGAATGACTTGAGTAGGGTAGCTTAAGTAGTTTTGAGTCCTTGAAGGCATATATAGTGTTGTACCATCATAAGATTACAAGTCTTTGGTTAAAAATTTAATGTAGTCTTGAGCAATGTTGAGTGGACTGTTCAGTTATTTAAACCTATGAATTGTGTAGGTTCTACCAAGTATACAATATATTAGCTTAGACTCTACATTTTTTGCATTATTGTCGAGGATGGTGCTATCTTCATAGACTTATTTTCATAGCTTTCATAGTTAACTTTTATTTCCAACATTAGGACTATGAGACTTAATCTTTTTCCAATACCAGAGATACACTAACATTGTGTAGGACCACTAAATATAAAGTCATATTACATGTATGCAAAGGTAGAGAGATCCCTTGGGTAGATTCATTACCTCTACATGCTAAGAAGCTATATCAGAAGTTGGTGAATCTAGTACTCAGAGTGAAGGTAATACTGACAAATAAATTTCCTTATCATCAACATATAGCACACCTACAAAAAGAACATACTAAACCATTGAGGATGTAGTGGATGATGATCCTGAATGTGCACTTTTTAGGGTTCCAATTATAATTCATAATGGGAAACCTAACAGAATCAGTGGCAGAAAGGCCAGCAATAGCAGCAAAAAAACATGAACTATCAACAACCTATGCTTCCTCGACCATAGAAACAATATTTATTTCCTCCATCAAATCCTACATCCTAGCCACCCAAGAAACCAAAAATACCTACCCAAACTGCACCTAACCCTAACACTAAGCTTGTTCAACATGCTTATACTAACGAAGCTATGCAATACCCCACCTATGAGGTAGAGGTGAGTGATGTCCACCTCTGATCAAGAAAACAACTTGTTGGGCATTCATCCCCTCAAATCACAGAGATGGGGGATGTGGAACCTATAGTTGAAGCTTCAGACAAGTCACCTTTGGATCCTAAGTCAATTCAGGTACACCAAACTACCTCAAGTACCAAGCCACCTTTTCCTGAATTCTAGCTATTCAAAAGCATCACACACAGGCTGAGACAGATCTCTTAGGTCAATTGAAAGATGTGAGCATCAAGATTCCACTTAGCCAATCTATCAAAGATATCCCTTTCTACACCAAAACTGCAAGGTATCTATGTCCTAAGAAATCGGGTAGAAAAATAAAAGATCCTTAGATAGTCCATGTCTTGGGAAACCTTGCATATATCATGTTAGGGAACAATGCTATCCCTAAGTATACAAATCTTGGTAGTCCAGTGGTGGTCATTAAGATCAATGGAACCCTCATTAAGAATACTTTGATAGACTTGAGGACAAGAATCAATGTCATGACAAAAGAAACAATGTAGTTTCTTTTGTTAATCAACCTCGAGCCCAACAAACTATTTTACAATTAGTTGATAGGTCTACAATCAAGCCTAAGTGAATTATTGAAGAATTATTCATTGTATTGGATTCTTAGGAATATCATGTTGAATTTATAGTGTTACAACCAAAACTTAATCTTTCATGTTACCCAATCATGCTAGGCAGGCCTTGGTTAACTACAACTGATGCATTTATAGGTTGTAGGTCTAGAAAAATGATAATAACCAATGGGATAGTCACTAAGAACTTGGTTCTTTTTCCATTGGCTCAACCTTATGCCGACCTTGAGCAAACTATTTGGCCCAATTTGGATGATGAAGATAATTATTCTCTACAGATACTAATCACTATAGAGTGCAACCCCTTATTGGATGACTAGGATGAAGATGATCTGATTTATCACATAATCCAAAATGACTATGGTAGGATCTCATATCAACAAGACTTCCTCATATGCCTACAAGATCCCTTGCAAAGTATTATACCCAAAAATTCTACAGAAGAAATATCTTAGATATTTCATTCATTACTACCTCAACAATGTGTACCTATTATCCCAAGCCTTGATCTCTCATTTATTCAAGAGGCATACAAGGAATTGGAAATCATGCCAAGAAGGAAGTTAAACATAAATAATGCCTTGAAAGAGGAGCATCAAAACTCTCTATAAATAGTGTTGGCACACTCAATAGCAAATGCATGGGATTACCATGATATGAAAGGCATATATTCTTATTTATGCACAAGATTTATATTAATGATGGTTATAGACCCATTCAACAACCATAGAGATGCATGAATCCTACCTTGAGGGAGATAGTGAAATCTGAACTACAAAAGCTCCTTGATGCAGGTTTTATCTATCCCATATCAGACAATCAATGGGTCTCACCTTTGGTAATTATTCCCAAGAAAGGTGGGAAAAGGAGAGTTTGTGTAACTATAGGGAATTAAATATAGCTACTAGGAAAGACCACTTTCCTCTCCCCTTCATAGATCAAGTACTTGATTCTCTAGCTGGCAAGAAGTATTTTTATTTTCTTGATGGTTTCAATGGCTATAACCATATTAAAATTGCTCCAGAGGATCAGGACAAGACTAAATTCACATTTCCTTGGGGAACTTATGCTTACTTTCTTATGCCCTTTGGCTTATGCAATTCTCTAGCTACCTTTCAAAGAGTAGTACTCAACATATTTTCTAATTATTGCCATGAATGCATGGAGATATACATGGATGACTTCACTACTTATGGTGAGAGATATGAGGAAGCTCTCAATAATCTGGAAAAAGTGTTGAAACCTCATAAAGAACACAACCTATCCCTCAACAATGAAAGTGTTTCATGATGATGACTCAAGGGATTGTGTTGGGACACTTTATATCCAGTGCAAGAATTTAGGCTGATCCACACAAAATAGAAATAATATTTACCTTACATCTTCCTCAAAAACAAAGAGATATAAGAAGTTTTCTTGGCCATGCAGACTACTACATGCAGTTTATCAAATATTTTAGTAAGATTGTTGCACCATTATTTGTTTTGTTGAGTAAGGACATTGAATTTGAATGGACATCAGAGTGTCAATACTCCTTTGAAGAACTAAAGAAATCTCTGACTCAAGCACCAATATTGAGAGGTTCTAATTGGACTCTTCATTTTCATATACATATAGATGCTTCAGATTTTTCCATTGGAGTAGTTTTGGGTTAGAAGGAAGGTAGAAAAGAGTATGTAATTTACTATATTAGAAAAAATCTTCAAGGAGTAGAATTGAACTATACAGTAATAGAAAAAGGGATTCTTGTTGTAGTATATGTGCAATTAATAAATTTTGGAACTATATTATTGGCTATTCAGTCTTTGTCCATACAAACCATACAACAATCAGGTATTTGATGAACAAGCTAGTAGTTGGATATAGATTGGTAAGATGGCTACTTATCTTACAGGAATTTGACATTACCATAATAGACAAACCTGGTAAAGCAAATGTAGTGGTATATTTCTTGTCAAGATTTCCAACACAATTAGCTGAAGGAATGGTGGATGATTCATTTCCGGATGAACACTTATTTGTTCTACAAGTACAAGTACCCTAGTATGTAGATATTTCCAATTATTTGGTCACAGGGTAGATTCCACCACACTTTTCTCCAAGGGAGAAGAGATAATTGGTTCACAAATGTTTTCCATACTCCTAGGCATCTGGTTATTTCTTTTATGCTAGCCCTAATAACATCTTGAGAAGATGTATCAGGAAGGATGAGATCTTTGACATCATGAAGGCATGCCATGATGATCCATGTGGAGGTCATTTTGTAGTGAAAATAACAACCTTTAAGATCCTCACAACTGGCTATTATTGGCCAACTTTGCATAAAGATTCAATTAAATACACATGAAGCTATGATAGGTGTCAAAGGATGGGAAAACCAACCAAGAGTGATGAGATTCCCTTACCACTTCAATTGACATTGGCACCTTTTGACAAATCAGGTTTAGACTTCATTGGTCTGATCTCACCTACATCCAACAACAAGAAATACATCCTTATTTACAATGATTACTTGACTAAATGGGTGGAAGTAAAGGCCTTACAATTTTCCAAACATGGTAATGTAGCTAAGTTCTTATATGAAGATATCTTTACTAGGTATGGAGTACCTAGAGAAATAGTCATTGATCAAGGTCCACAATTTACTTCTGATCTAATCACCAAGCTAGTTGAAGAATACCAAATTGGACACAAGAAATAAACACCCTACCACCCACAAGCTAATGGTCAGGAGGAAGTAACTAATAGGGAGATTGAAAGTATTCTCACAAAGACAGTGTAACTACATAGAAAATATTGAGTTGAATTTTCAAAGCTGAATTTAGTGCATTGAGTAGAGAAGTAAGCAAGGATGGGAGGATATGTCATAAGACAAGAGCTAGCAGTTCATCAAAAAATTCTGGAGGATGCAACAGTCCTACCTATTTTTACGAGGGTCAGTTGGCTCAACTACTTCTTGAAGTTAATAGAATTTAGTGATGACATGACAAGAAGGTTTGCATCTACTCTTCAGTATGATGAAGCTAAGGTAAAATTACTTGCAGTAGACTCATCCAATATTTCCATTGCATAGGTCACAAGACTACCAAGAATTGGGGTGGAATTTCCAACACGAGATGACATAGTTGCAACAAGGGAATAATTTTGCATACAAGGAGAAGAATTAGACTCCTCATCACAAGGTATGAAGATACTTTCCCTCTCCGGGTTATGGGAAAATTGTGCCTCTTACATTATTAGATACATCACCCATGATAGTAGGCAAAACCTTGTGTACATAGTTTATTTCAAAATTACTCAGTCATCTTAGGCATAATAGGCTAATAAATGTACCAAACTTTCTATATAATTTGTTGAAACATATGGATTTAGAATACTAAAGAAAAAAAAGTGATACCTCTTTATCTCATCACTATTTAATTACCTTATTAATAAAGAGGATTTTAAGGATTCAATACCCATGAGTGAGGTGGGAGGATTTCAAATAAGATGAGTGCACAAATGTTAACATTTTTTTGGATTCACTTGTAGTACCTGAGGATGCAGATTCCCAAAATGAGCCTGAAGAGGAAAACCACCATGTCTCACCTATGGCTTCACCTACTCGTAGCCAAGGCAAGCATGAGGAACCTAAAGAACTTGAGCCTAGGCCACCTATAATAGAGGAATTACCTTCTTCTTCAAGGTTACATAAATCTAAGATTCAGAGAGACATTGCATCTACCTCCTTTACACCCTTTAAACCAAAAGAAAAGGATACTCCAAAGAAAAAGAGGGATACTAAAAAGAAGAGAAAGGATGATACAAAGTAGAAGAAGGAGGATGTTTCGAAGCAAAATAAGAGTGTTCAAAAGGGAAAGAATAAAATTGAGAAAGAAACACTCACACCTAGACACTCTGGTAGATTGAGGAAATAGGGTGCCACAAAGGAAAATATAGGGGAACCTGAGGGAAAAAGATGAGTAAGGAAAAACCTCAGGGAGAACAACATCAGCAAGAAAAACATCAAGAAAATGTTATGATTGTAGAAATAGAAGGGAATGTTCTTGGTAATGTGAATATACCAACAAAAAGGAGAAGATAAATGGTGACAACTTTTGATTCTGAATCAAATGATATATTCACTACCAAGAAATTATGGATAGAAACCCTAGATATCCCTATTCATGGAGATTATGAAGAAGGTAATGAGAAGTTTGAAGATGTAGAGGAGGTTTATATTGAAGAAAGAAATGTGAGAAAAGAACTCCAAGAGGAATTGGATAGGATTAAACACTTGTAGGAGTTGGTACAAAATTATGAGTAGAAGGATAAGGAAAGAGAAGCAAAAATGTAGGAGATGGAGGAGAAATTGTAGTTATAATGTCATGGAACTAAGCTATATTTGTTGGCATAGTTGGTTGTTACCAAAATAGGGGACAAAGAACTATCAATGCTAGATGAGAATCCCCCTCCTATCAAAATTCTTGATTACTACACAACCTTCTCTTGGCTACCAATTATGGAAAGTGACTAATGAGCTTGCTCGGGAAAAAGAGAAATGGAAGAAAGAGAAGGAAGAATACGAAAGAGAATTGGAAAAGAGAGACATGGAATTGAACAAATCAGCAGTTCAGTTGGAAGAAATAGTAGATAAGGCTACAAAACTTTTCTGATGTAGACCTCCACCAATAACATATGCATTGTTTTTACAGGAAAGGATTCTATTCTTTCAGTTTAGTAGATTAGTTACCAGAAAATCTATTGGTATGAGTATGGAATCTAAATTTCTAAAATCTTTTGCTAAATCCACACCTAAAGAACAAGATCAGTTTTGTGAGTTTTATTTGCACAACTATGTGATATTTGATGAGACGGGATGGAACCCTCTAATTTTTGTGGGAGATCATTAAATCAGAGAACTTGCCTCATATTATAGAAATGAGCAACTTAGGGGTGATATCATGGAGGAGTATGAGGAGAAAGATAAATCCATTGCACTTCCCATAAGAAAAGAGGCTAAAAATCTAGATGCAATCATTGAATAATGGTTGAAACTTATTAAACATAAAGGAGTTGATAAGAAAAAAATTAAACTTAGGGAGGCAGACTATGAAATAATGAAGATGTTAGCTGTGGGTATCAGACAACAGTGTTACAAGAATATACAGAATATATGGAATAGTCTAATTCTTGAATTATAGAGGAAAGAACCACATTTTGTGTATAATTTCACTGCAATGCTTTAGAGGGTACACAAATAAATAGCAATTGGTGTACCCAAAGGAGTTTATTGGGTACCTCTCACCTTCCATCCACCTATTCTCCTCTACCCAATCCCACATTGGATTGGGGAGCAAGGTGATGAACATGAGAAAGTAGGAATTGTCAGGATGAGGTAGCTTTCAGAATATCAAGGTTTCTATTTGAAACAAATTCAGGGGGTTAATGCAGTTATGGACCTGAGACAAATTGATTTGCAGTACAATCAATATCCTTAGTGTTTTGCTTGGGGAAAAGCAAAGGCTAGTTGGGGGGAGATGATAAGTCCAGATAATAGCTTATTATTTGTTGTTCGTATACATAATTTGAGACACTTTTAGATAAACTTTCTAGATAATGCTCTTACATTAGACTATCCTTTCATATTTATTATGTAGACTTGAACATTAAATATAAAGATAGAATTATGGTTATAATATATTAGTATCGTATGATTTATAAGAAGATATGTATGGAATGTTGATGGAATGCTATGTTTTGATTATGATAGTTATCCTTGTGTATATGTTTTGTGAAATTAACTTGTTTGTAGCTAAAGAGGAAATGTGGCACACAACAGTTGTGTGATGATCCTGTAGAAAAAGGAACCTAGACACCAAAATAGGGGAGTTCTAGATTAGTCTAAATGAGATGATTGATCGATCAAAGGAACTTGATGAAGGTTGAACATGGCGTTATTATAACTAGTCAATAAATGTTGAAGAAGAGGACTCGTTCACTTATGGGATTTTGACATATGGTTGTATGTTTACATGCAATTCTATTTTAAAAGAGTTTTAGTCCTATTAGGATTCCTTTTCCATTTTAGCTATAGGTTGAATAAATTAGTCTAAACTCTACACTCTAATTATCTAGGAGTGAAGTTAATGATTTTGGTTAAGTTTTTACTTTGGATAAGATTCCCTCAAGCTCATATATAGTTGTTGGTTGAATATGTAGGATAGTTAGTTGGTTTTTCAGTTTTATGTTATCAATTACCTTTCAGTTTCAATACATGAAATATTCAAAATGATTGAATACAATATGTGAAATATCTTGTGTAATATTCATGAATATGAAATGAATGAATTTTAATTCATGGGATGCGTAACTAGATTTGGGTTCCGTTAAAGTGAGAACACTCACTTGACCAAGCCACTCAAGGTATTGTTCCTCACTTCATTTTCCAGTTATTTATTTATGTTTAATAGTTGTTATTAGTTTATCACTACTTCAGGAATCATATACAAGTTAATTAGAATTCCATATCTTTCTTATTATTAATGAATGCTTATGGATACGCATGCAATGGTCAACCAATAGAACTCTGAAAGATAGTTTAGCCGAGTCATTAGTTTTTATTAATTTTAGTTAATACAATAATCTTTCATTAGTAATAGTGTAGTTACAATATAAGATGTAGGTACCCATAGCCACTAGTTATGGCCATTTCTTTTACTATTTTGTAATTTTGTGAGTTCCCGGCAAGTAGAATAACTTGATTAGGGTAGCTCAAGTAGTTTTGTTTCCTTGAAGGCATATATAATGTTGCACCATCATAAGCTTACGAGCCTTGGGTTGACAATTTAATGTAGTCTTGAGCAATGTTGAGTGGACTATTCAATTAGTTAAATCTCTGAATTGTGTAGGTTCTACCAAGTTTACAATACATTAGCTTAGACTCTACAGTGACCATTGATGTGATAAAGTTGCATTAATTTCTTAGTTTAACAAGCTTTAGCTTCAAGTGGAATCCTTTACTAAGGTAGTTCACATAAGCATAACTATAGAAGTATATATGTATTAAATATAAATTTTGAAGGTTGCATGTTTCCCACACGTAAATTAAGCCATGGGGCTGACATATAGGCAACAATACTTCATTTTCCTATCAAAATAAAATGGAGAAGAGTAATGTAATTATAGCTTATTTTAAAATAGTCATAGATGTTCTTTGGAGCTCGGTGACTTCAAATTAGGTGATGGTTTATGAAACTGTCATTCAAAAAGATTGTAGTTACTTTAAAAACCAAGATTCAAGAATGGGGGGCATATAAATTTATGTTCAAGGGACTTTTGTAGGGTCCAAATTCCTAATTTTTGAATTACACTGTGATGTACAAGAAATGAATGAGGAACAATTTTGAATTGGTTTTGATTTCAGAATACTCTATGTTTATGAACATTGAATCGTAAATGTAATGTCAGTATTAAATAAGTCGATGAGCTTAAGCAATATTTGAAGTTTTGTTCTTTAGTGATGAAAGCTTCGTTGTGTTACATTTACCTATTTTGAGATTGAAATTAGTTCTCTTGAAAACTATTTTATCTACTATTGTAATTTTGGCCTGTGTGCTAGGAGGTTAATAGTTTTGTTTGGTTTATCGCATTGATTTCACAATTATGGGTCAATGTTAGTTTACCTTTCCTATTTTTTGGTTAAAAGTGTATCCATTATTGATTATTAGTAACCTTTGAGGGATTTTTACCTCATTAACTATTCAAAGGAAAGTCACAAATGAAATTGTGATCTTTCCTTGATGTTAGTAACTTTGTCCTTATTTTAATGGAAGCGTGGAGTTGATAATTGATGTATTTTCATAAGGGAAAATTTGTTCACTAAAACCATCCAATATGGTATTTGAAATAGTCCTAACCACCATAGTATCTTGGAAAATGTGTAATAACAACCCTAAAATCTTGTCTTGGTCAAGGAAAATCAACTTTTCGGCAAAACAAATTCCCTTTAAAATATGCATGTATCTTTTTGGAGACAATAAGGTTTTGAATGATTTTTGAAAAATATATTGTATTTGACATCTTACTAAATGATAAAACCATTCTCAATGGAAAAACATGACTTATAACCTTAAAAAACAAACAAATAAAACCTTTATAAACATTTAACCTTGAAAATATATTTAGTTTCTTCTTATCCTACAATAAGGCCAAAACCTCCTAGAACAATGAGATTAACTTGCTAAAGGATATTCAGGACCAAAGTGAAAAATATACTACAATATCTAAACTCTCCTCATCTCATCCAACTTGAACCTTTAGTTCAATATATAGTACAACCTTCTTTGTCTTAGGCTCTAGTTGTACAACTGTATAAGAGCGAATTTGCACCCCTCTTGCAAATTCCCATTTCACATCCTCCACCTTAGAAAAATCAAATCCGACAAAGTAATTACACATCCTCATTTCATACCCCATCCACTTGGCACTTGTTTTTAGTGTTAGCGGGGGAATTTATATCAAGGACACGCACATGGCATGAGAATGTCTGCATGGCGCACTATCGTCCTGATAGAATTCTTGCCTTTGGAATTTGTGAAGGCATTACGTTCTCGATTGGAAATGAAATGTATTACCCTTGTGCCTTCTTGTTGACCTTTGAATGAATCTTTCCTTCTCATTTCATCTTCAAATGGTTGTTCTCTCATTCTCATTCAATCTCTACACACTTAAACATTCTTGAAGGTAATTCACACATCTCCTCATGCTCTTGAGCTACTTGTTGCACTATTGGCTTTACGTTTCCAACAATCACAATATCCTACACATCTACAAAAAAAGTTGCAGCTTGGTGTCTTATGAGACCGCTTTCGACATTGTTGTAGCTACGTCGACTCTTCCATAGTTGTGGACTTGCATTCCTCTCTCATTGGCCTTAAGTGCCTTTGGTCAAGGGTGGTAATGCTTTTGTATTACTTTTCTGTTGGATTTGAGTAGAATAGTGTCTCTCGTAGTATTTCATTACATCTCCATTCCAACATTATTTCCTTTATCATATTTCTATCTATCGATCTATTTGGTTGTCCATGGAGGTGGAAACACTAAAGCAGGGGTTTGATTGTGACAAACCCCTATACAACCCCAACATTTTTACTCTCGTGGTTGTGTGTAGGTACACAGACATGTGGAGCTTGTTAGTGAACTAGACTCTTCATGAGTTATATTCTCTCCTTTCTCGTTCTTGTTGCTTTATAGTCATCTCTCTTGTCATTTATATCATTCTATCATTTTCCACTTTAGTCGTCACTTCAAACCTTAATTGTTAAGCTATTAGTGGGTTTTTGACACTCTTTACTATACTTTTTCATTTCTATTTGTATGGACACCAACGCACTTGTGAGACACCAATGCACCATGCTATCATCCCTGAATTGTGTTACTATCCTTTGGAAGAGAGCTATCTGAGGTACAGTTTAGATTCTAGAATCCTACTCATTTAGCCTCATCAAAGCTCTTGGGTTAGTAGAGTGATAGAAGCATTGAGAGTGCTCTTCATTCTATATCCTTGACCCTAAATTTTCATCCAACCTGAGGTAGATTAGAGAAAGCTTTCACTCTTGTCTCTTCGTGACTTGGAGCCTTGGTCTGGTTGGTCTCCCTCCTCTGCATTTTGGTGAACCCGATGTGAACCATTTTGGTTTTGTTTAGCAATGCTAAAAGACCCTTTCCTCGTATCCTAGGAGTGTTGTGGGTGTGATTTTTGTGAGGCGCTTAGTCTTGTAACCCAACCTATGACACCTAGTGGTGTAGCTGAAAGGTTCCATAAGCATCATAGAATGAAACCTTAAGTGGGTCACTGTCTAACTATGAAACCCTTAGAGGCTCTATGGAAGTCCTGATTAGTGTATGAAGAAATGGCCTCCTTTTTACATATACACATCCCATCTACGTAACCTATGAGTGGATCTCCTCCCATAACTTTCACCTTGTAGGAATTGCCAATTAATTACAATAGAGAACCATCTCCCTTATACATCCATGTGTGTATCAATGAAAACACCATAAAAGGTGTTCTCATTGACCCTACGTGCCAGGTGAATATCATTACTGAGGAGATTATGTTGATTAATTTCTTACACAAAGATGGGTGTGACAAATCTAGGAGAACTATTCATACACATGATGATATTTCCATCCCTTCCATCGGTTGCATCACCTTGTCAATCCTAGTTGGACCTAGGTCAATAAATGCACTTTTTGAAATTGTTTCGGTGTTTGAGCTCTTCAAAGTGAAACTAGGTATCCCATGGTTGGTCATTATGAATGCAGTTCCATCGATATTTCATGTGTCTAAAGTTTTCCCATGAGGGTATGGTGCATGTAGTCCACAAAACCAGCTATAAACCATCAATTGCACATGAGGGCTACTCACTAGATCACTTTTGGCCTACGCATGTTGGTCCTCTTCCTCCTAGGACAAAATTCTTGTACCGAACCTATGTGAAATACAAGAGTGGGAGCATAATGCCTAAGGTGAGGTACCCTCCTCCCTATTCCATTTTGTATAGGGCTTGCCTCTGATAGAGCTTTCAAAATTTTACAAATTTTAGCTGGTTCCATGAGAAAATTTGACAAATTATCACCCTTGTGATTGATGGCACCCTTGTGATTGATGGTCATATGTTAGGGTTTAGGAGTTTGTTACCCTTCTTAAAAAAATTCAAACTTATTGAACCCTTGCATTATATTTTCATGTTGACCTATTGTACCAAGTCACCAATCGTCTTAGTTACGACTTATGGCATCATGCCCATTGTATTCACTGGCCCCGTTGCTTAGACCTATTGGTCGTTGGGTGTTTGTTAATTTTAATATTTCATGGCCGGCTTGAAATATTTCGTATTTTAAAGACTTATGTCTTAAGTCTTTAGTTATTTGAGGGATCATTGCCCATTACCTAGCCCTTTTTCGCAACACAAGGGCAGACAACAAAGAGGGGGGTGAATCAGTTGTCCCAAAATTTCAAACTTATTAATCTTATTAACCTTAATTCTTAGATCTGATTATTAACAGTGAAAGAATGAATCAAGAACACATCAGAAACACACATAACACCAAGATTTTTTGTGTGGAAACCCTATTAGGGGAAAAACCATAGTGGACGTTAATCCACAAGTTATACCCTATTAAAAGTATAAGAATATAAGAGGAATGCACATGCATTCAAGTGCACTACCTAGAGCTCACTACTCAAAGGAAGACTCACTATCTTACAAAAAATATTCAGATTAAAACCATCTAAAGAATTTGAACTAAGAAAGTAGCATCTACTAATGCTTGAGTATAGTTCTGGTTAAGTACATGAACACTTCTTTCACTCTTCTTCACACTCTGCCCTGCCTTCGAATGATCTGAACCTTTTTTGCACATAGCACTCACATACTTCACACCACACATTTCTTAAATGAGATAAAAAATTGCTTATATATATCCACATCAAGAAATTACATTGCTTTATGTTGGCTTCAACAAAATAATAGAGTGAATACAAATTGTTGGCCCAAAACAATAAATATTATCAATGTGCATCAATCAAAGTTGGCCACAACATAGTAGAGACCTAAAACAATGTTCTCAAACACAAAAAATCTTCAAATATTCTTCCTCGAAGATCCACAACACACTCCAACCACCTTGTCGACCATGAACATGAAAGACATGAACACACAAGAGAAAATCTTGGATCACGAGCATAATGATCAATGAAAATGTGCAAGATAGATAGAACATGATCTAGAAATGTCCATGAACACCACATGAACATACGCAACAACTCAAATTACCAGAATCATATTATCTTCTTCCATGAACACCATTTGCAATAACATAATAGCTGTCAAAACACATAAACTTATAACTTCCTAAAATCTTCATGCGCACCTCTAAAACTTACGGAGTAGAAACTAGATAGGATTGAAAACAAACCCTTTAATCTGTAACATCTATTTTACAACATGTTGAACTTTCTACCGTACTGATCTTCACTACTTCACAGACAACCTATAACAACTTTATTACAATTTTCTCAATATCCTCGACATATACAATCTTAAAGACATTAATACTAATAGTGTTCACATCAATGACAACCACATATCAAAAAAACAACCACAACATCCAACATCCCATGGCCCCTTCCTTAAAACAAACAATATGCATGCATGGAAATCCAAGCCCTTGTGCACACGCTGCACATTATTAAAAAAATGAATTTTGGCTAGGTCACACGGTGTGCGTGATTGCACCATGCGTCCTTCAAATCAACTGGGGCCCATTTCCCACTGTTGACTTGATCTCCCTTTGAAAAGGATCAACAACTCTAATGTATCATTGGGTCTTAATTTGAGTTGTAGCGTGCGTACCGCACAAAATATTAAATGGTATCACCTAACGCTTTGCACGGTCTGAACAATGGTGACACATGGAATCTATTGGTGGTATAAGGAGGTTGGATGGGGTCTACGGGTGGTACATGTTTTTTCTAGCTAGGGGAAGCATCATTAGCTGATGGGCCTTCCATGCGACAACATGAAATTTTCAAAAAAAATTAACTCAATTTGAGTCATTCAATAAGCCAACGCACCGGTGCATCGACGACTCATATTCAAAAAATAGAATTAGCCATGTGATGGCTAATGAAGCTCTACAAATGGTGAGCATTAATGGTGCAAGGTCTTCAAAGGATATCAATATGATCTCCATGTGTGCGGAGTGCTACTTCCTAGTGATTATGATGAATTGTAAATCGATTTCAATGTACCTAGGAATTAATGGTGGTGAAACAGATGCTAGCAAATAATCACCTGCTAGCTTGTGCTTCAATTGGAGCATTGATGATCATTTCATCAATTTTCTCAATAAATATGGATGATATATTTTCATTCTTCACCATAGCAATTAAGATTCTAGAATTATTTGTGCTTCTATAGTAAGTAGTAGTTGCTCCTGCAAAGGTTTTGAGTTTGGGTGCGAAATGATCAAGTCGACTGCTTCTCCTTCACCTATACGTAGGTTTATAAGCATGAATATACGAAGATCTCATGAAGAGGTGCAATGATATGAGAAGAGTACCTTTCTAGGTGCTCTTATCCTAAAGGAGGAAGACATGAAGTCAGTCCTAGGTGTTACTGGTGCAACTCTCAGCTCAAAAGCCAAGCTACAAGTTCAGAGGTGGCGATGCTTGCCAAGGAGAGGAAGTCTGTGAAGCATGAGAAGGGATCAAAGGCCAAGTTGAGGAATGGTCATGGCTCTCTGGGTCAATAGAATTCACCCATTGATGTCTCTAGTGATAGTGATACATATACTAACTTTGACTATAGCTATTTCCTCACGGCTCTGACTAAGATGGATGGCGTTAATGAAGAGATCCTCATGGTTTCTCCAATTACTGTGGTGGCACTGTGTAATGTTGTTGGACCTAATGTTGTGAATTGTGATGATGAAGAAGAGGTGGTTGTTTTTCCTCCCACTGAGGAAAAAATAAGAAGTGGTCATTTGTACCATGGCTGTGGTACTGCTCCAAGTTCTAGCTGATGGTGTGGTTTTATGAGTTTTCCATTTTTGTTGTGATGTTGGTGCTGGTTATTTTTGGGTTTGACATGGACGTGGACAACAAGTCCTTTATGGAAATTTTCTATGGGTATGGTGACACCGACTGGTTATGTGGGTTGTTACAATTTTGATTCCCATGTTCGGTAAATGATTACATCCAACCGTATGGGAATTTTGAAATGCAGATGAAATTTTGTTTTGAAATGAAATTTTGGTGCAATGTAATTGTAATGAGCCCAATGCTTTTCACTCTCTGGTGCTACAAAACAGATCTCAAGGCTCATTGCAAGGGTTGGATTTTTTAGTCCAGAAGGTCTAGGTAGGGTAGAGTGAACACACAAAATGCAGAATTCCTGATGAATCTGCCACTAATTGTCTTGAGTAGGTTTTATGTATGAACTATTCTTAAATGGTCTTATGAAATTACTGATATCGAAATAAATCTAAAATTTAAAAGTATGTGCTCTCCTATGTGTTGTTATGGTAGACTATGAATGAAAGTATCAAGTGTAGTTTCATTTATCTTCAATGGTTCATTTGAATGTATAATTTTATTTATTTCCTTAACTCAATGAGTTAATCAAATGCTTGAGAAAGAATTGTAAGGTTGTGATAATGTACTAAGGATTTGATAAGCAGTGATTCTTTTAAGTACTGTGAAGTTTTATGATGTAATGCATTGTGAAAACCATTCACTTATATTAGGATACAGTATTGTGTATGACTGAATATTTCATGCTTGACTCCTGCCCAATTTGATGAGGCATTGGCTTATTCATTTATAATTCTCGTAGTTTATTGAAATCACAAAATACGCATCTATTGATTCAATATTGGAACACTACTTAATTCACATTTTATCCATGCTGAGATGCAAATCTCAAAAATACCAAATGTTCCTAGCAACTTAGAGGTCATTTGTTTAAGGTTGGCCAAGCCTCTATTAAATAATGTCTAATTGCACTCAATAGGGACAAATATGTTTATCGAAGTGTTCTTGATATATGGAATATCATATGAACACAATAAGGAATACCATCCTTGGTTTCATAGAGCCTAAAGAGTAGGGGTAAGGCTTTGAGAAGCTTTACCTATCAGTTGACCACTAACTTTGACAATTCTTTAATATAGAGATTGGCTACCTCTTAGGGAGTTTCAAGGTTCAACTAGGAAAACAAACAACCAACAAAATGGTGACTTTGTTGGGGACAACATTTGAGAAATTTAAAAAAAAAAAAGGAATCCTAGGCACAGATTGTAGCACCACAGAGTCAAGCATTTGTTTAATCTTAACATTTGATTCAGGTGTTGAAAATTTTTGGGCCTGGAAAAGTTTTGGTTGCAGTAAGACTCAAAGAATTTGTGAGTGACTCCGCTATTATAGAAGTCGCAAAACGATATTTACTCTTAAATGAACTTCATGCTTCTTGAAGTTTATTCTTTGAAAAGAGGTGGTGAATCTGTCTAAAGAACCAGTTGAATTGTGAAGAAGATTTCCAAATTTGTATAGATCACAGTTAGAAAGAAAGGTTAACAGCTGCTACAAAGTTTCCAGGTATTCTCATAAATCTAAAGAAAGCATTATTTTTTTTGAAAGAATTTTATGAGAAATCCTCAAGGCTTGAGATGATAAATGGTTCCCTATTAGATGAAATTGCATTAAGACAGGGAATAATATTAGTTCTTTTCGTAATTCTAATGTGTAATATCTAAGATGATTTGAGAAGTATGCTTATTTTTGAATTATGCCCCCAAGAAAGCTTTAAGGCATAATGTTTCAATCTGTGTTCTAGAATCATGGTTGAGTTAGTAAATGATGCAATTGAAAACCATGTATGAAGTTAATAATGATTGAATGTGGATATAAGAGGGTTTTCCTATGAAATAGTAAGAGAAGTATGCAGGGCAGATAGTTTTCACCAAGCCCTCTGAGGGATTTTGTTATTGAAAGGTATATGCCACTCGTTTTTAGTGGTATTAAAGGTTTTTCAAATCTAAGTTCTAAAACTGTTAGGAAATATTTTCCCAAGTTCACAGGGTAGAATTTTGAATCAACTTCAAGGAATTTTCTTACATTCATGGATTTGATGGGAGATTATGAGGTAAATCATGAAGATGTTGTCATGAAAATTTTTGCTCAATATTTGAAGGATGATGCTAGAGATTGGCTCTCATATTTACCAGCATGCTCTATAGTTTCATGGAATCAATTTAAGAATGCTTTTACAGAACAATTTGGTGAAAGAATAAATCCAGGTATGGTAAGGAAACATTTTAGGGAAATTTATAAAAATGAAGATGAATTGGTCCGTGATTTTAATTTTAGATTTACAAAGACAATAAGGGATAAGGGATATTCCAGAAAGCATAAGATCCAATGATGCAGAGTGTTTAATTGTATATCTAGGCACTTTTGACAAAAATATGGGCTACATGTTGAGAGATAAAGAGCCTACAACACTATACCAAGCATACCAGAGTGCTATGGACATTGAGAACAACCTCAAGTATTCAATGATGAAGGGATGTCTAGCTACTAATGCTGGTCATTTTGATCCAGTTTGTGCAACTGTGGTTGACGAAGCAACCATTGAGGAATCATGCCAAGAATATATAGCTCATGTTGTCCCAACTGATCCATTACCATAGTGTGTTGATCTTAGTGAGCTCTAGGAGAGGGACCTTCAAGTGTTAGGAAGTGTTGATCATTTTCTCCTGCTAGAAGATTATGTGATATAAGGAGAGGTTAAGGTGAGTTGCCCCATGACCTATTCCATAGGTTTATGGATGTGTTGTTAGAAATACCAGAGGGTGTCATCCCTAAAGATTCAATGTGTACTGACTTTTTTTGTGAAATATACCAGTCAGGAACAAGCATGTTTCTAAATGAATTAAATCTTGAAAGTCTAGGCCAAGTGGCTGACTGGATGCAATTGGCAGAAGGAATTATGAGTAACCATGCACAACAACGAATTCTTTTAAGAAATAGTGATCTTAATCTTGCTAAGGAGAGGCAACAAGTAGTACAAACTGGTGAAGGAGATGGATTAGAATATAATGATTTCAATTTTTTCACCATTTATTTGGGGGCAGGTCATTACCATAGTGATGGAGAGAAAGAGGAGGACTCTTGTTGTGATAGAATATGTGATGTGTCTGAATCAGTTTATTGGGAAGTATTAAAGGTTGGTGAACTAGATGAGGTCTGAATGATTGCATCGATGGGTCATTTGGTCAGTGGATATGATTCCAATGTTGATGATTATCAGTCTTCTACCAATGATCAAGATATTAATACCAAGAACTATGGCATTCATTCTAAGGGGTTTGAATGCAGTCTTAGTATTGATGGAGGATTCTCATGTTGTGATGGGTGTAATGATACTAAGTCATGTCTTTCCTTTGTTGAATATAATTACCCCCACCAAATGAAGGGAGGCCCTCTTTCGCAGGTTTGCAAGGATTTTGAGTATGATGATAGGTTGTAGGATTTGTATCCTTATATGGAAGGAGCATATGCTTCCTTGACCAGATTGAATAGGAATGGAATTTATGTGAAGAAGGGTGAAAATTTTCTTGCATCTTTCCATTTCACTTTTGACTCTTTGGAAGATTGCTCGCCTAGTCCGATGAACAATGTTTTTGAAGGTTTCAAATTTGATATGCAGAGTGAACATGATCAGGTGGAATATGGATGTTTACTTTTTTCACTTCAACTGGACAAGCCAAAGATTGATAAGCAAGGCATTTGTGAGGCAATTGGTATTTATCAAAGTAGTACAAACTATTGGGAATTGCCTAACATTAGGATTCATCCAATGGAGGTATGTGAAAGAAAGGCCTTTGATAAGGATAAGATTTGGCTCCAAAGTTTGGAAGGTCTTGAAGCACCAGGCTTAAAAATTGAGGCCAGTGGAATTGGATGAAGTCTCTTCACAAGGGATTTTTTTATATTATTATAAATTTTGTATATAGGTGTGGTTTTTTCTTTTTATGTTGTGTTTACTTGTCTTGTCCAGACAAGTTCCTATTTTTTGTCTTTCTGTGTTGGTTTGCTTCTACCTGAGATCTGGATTCTCGCCATACCCACTAGGGGTATGCATCCCCAAGCTGGAGCCACTGATAGAGCTTTCAAAATTTTACAAATTTTAGCTAGTTCCATGAGAAAATTTGTCAAATTTTCACCCTTGTGATTGATGGTCATATGTTAGGGTTTAGGGGTTTGTTACCCTTATTCAAAATTTTCAAACTTATTGAACCCTTTCATTATATTTTCATGTTAACCCATTGTACTAGGTCACCAATCATCTTACTTATGACTTATGGCATTGTGCCCATTTTCTTTACTGGCCTTGTTGCTTAGACCTACCAATTGTCGGGTGTTTGTTAATTTTAATATTTCATGGTCGACCCAAAATATTTGATATTTTAAAGACTTATGTCTTAAGTCTTTAGTTATTTTAGGGGTCGTTGCTCATCACCTAGCCCATGGCCCCTTCCTTATAACAAACAATATGCACGTGCAAAAATCCAAGCCCTTGCATGCACGTCGAGCAATATTAAAAATATGAATTTTGGCTGGGTCGCGCGGTGTGCACAATTGCACCATGCATCCTTCAAATCAAGTGGGACCCATTTCCCTCTATCGGCTTCATCTCCCTTTTCAAAGGATCGATGGCTCTGATGTACCATTGGGTCTTAATTTGAGTCATAGTGTGCATACCATGTAGAATATTAAATGGTATCACCTAACACCTTGAAAAATTTGTGCAATGGCGACACGTGGAATTTGTTGGCGGCATAAGGAGGCTAGATGGGGCCCGTGGGTGGTACACATATTTTTTGACTATGGGAAGCATCATTGGCTGATCAGCCTACCATGCGACAACATGGAATTTTCAAATGTTTTGACTCAATCTAAGTCATTCAATAAGCCAACACACTGGTGCAGCGATAGCTCATATTCAAAATACAAAATTAGCCATGTGATGGCTAATGAAGCTCTGCAAATGGTGAGAATTAATTATGCAAGCTCTTCGAAGGATATTAACTTGATCTCCATGTGTGCGAAGGGCTACTTCTTGGCAATTATGATGAATTGTACATTGATTTCCATGTACCTGGGAATTAACGATGGTGAAATGGACGCTAGCGAATAATCACACACTCACACGTGCTTCAATTAGAGCATTTTTGATCATTTCATCAATTTTCTCAATAAATATGGATGGTAGATTTTCATTTTTCACCATAGCAATTAAGATTTTGGAATTCTCTGTGCTTTTATAGTAAGTAGTAGTTGCTCCTGCAAAGGTTTTGAGTTTGCGTGTGAAATGACCAAGTCGATTGCTTCTCCTTCACTTATGCATAGGTCTGCAAGGATGAATATACAAAGATCTCATGAAGAGGTACAATGAAATGAGAAGAGTACCTTTCCAGGTGTGATTATCCTGAAGGAGGAAGACATGAAGTTTGTCCCAGGTTTTACTAGGTGCAGCTCTCGACTCAAAGGCCAAGTTGCAACTTCAGAGGTGTCAGTGCTTGGAAAGGATAGGAAGTCTATGGAGCATGAGAAGGGATCAAAGGCTAGGTTGAGGTACGGTTGTGGCTCTCTTGGTTGACAGAATTCACCCATTGATGTATTTGGTGATTTTGGTGATAGTCATGCAGAGACTGACTCTAACTATAGCTATTTCCTCATGACTCTGACTGAGATGGTTGGTGTTAATGAAGAGGTCCTTGCGGTTTCTACAATTACTACAGTGGTACCGTGTAATGTTTATGGCCCTAATGTTGTGAAGTGTGATGATGAAGAAGGGTTTGTTTTTTCGCCTCCCACTAAGGCAAAAATAAGAAGTGGTCGTCTATATCATGGTCGTGGTACTACTCCGGCTTCCGGGTGATGGTGCATTTTCTGAGTTTTTCATTTTTGTTGTGATGATGATGTTGCTTCTTTTTGGGTTTGACATGGACATGGATGACAAGGACTTTATGGAATTTTTCTATGAGTATGGTGACACCGACTAGTTACATGGGTTGTTACAATTTTGGTTCCCATGTTTGATAAATGATTACATCCAACCGTATGGGAATTTTGAAATGCAGATGAAATCTTGTTTTAAAATGAAATTTTGGTGAAATGTAATTGCAATGAGCCCGATGCTAGTCGCTCGCTTGTGCTATAGAATAAATCTCAAGGCTCATTGCAAGGGTCAAAGTTTTGAGTCTAGAAGATCTAGGTAGGATAGAGTGAACACATAGAATGCAAAATTCCTGATGAATCTACCACTAATTCTCTTGAGTAAGTTTTATGTATGAACTAGTCTTAAATGGTCTTATGAAATTATTGATATCGAAAGAAATCTAAAAATTTAAAGTATGTGCTCTCTTGTGTGTTATTATGGTAGAATTTGAATGAAAGTATCAAGTGTAGTTTCATTTTTCTTCAATGGTTCATTTGAATGTATGATTCTATTTCTTTCCTTAACTCAATGAGTTAATCAAATGCTTGAGAAAGAATTGTAAGTTTGTGATAATGTACTAAGGATTTGATAAGCAGTGATGCTTTAAGTACTGTGAAGTTTTATGATGTAATGCATTGTGAAAACCGTTCACTCATATCAGGTATAGTATTGTGTATGACTGAATATTTCATGTTTGACTCCTACACAGTTTGATGAGGCACTGGCTTATTGATTTATAATTCTTATAGTTTATTGAAATCATAAAATACCCATCTATGGATTCAAGATTGGAACACTACTTAATTCACATTTTATCCATGTTGAGATGCAAATCTTGAAAATACCAAATGTTCCTAGCAACTTAGAGGTCATTTTTTAAGGTTGGCTAAGCCGCTGATAAATAATGTCTAATTGCACTCAATAGGGACAAATCTGTGTATGGAAGTGTTCTTGAGATATGGAATATCATATGAACACAATAAGGAATACCCTCCTTGGTTTCACAAAGCCTAAAGAGTAGGGGTAAGGCCCTGAGAAGCTTTACCTGTTAGTTGGCCACTAACTTTGATAATTCTTGAATATAGAGATTGGCTACCTCTTAGGGAGTTTCAAGGTTTAGTTGGAAAAAAAAATAGCCAACAGCCTCAAGGCAGAGTGTGAATCTGCCTTGGCTCGAAAAAGGGAAGAAGAGAAGCACGCCCTAGGCCCTTCTTCTTCTTCTTCCACTATCTCACCTATCACTTCCTCTCACCTTGTTGTGGCACCATCAACTTCTGCTCCTAGGTGTCTTCTAGAGAACCTGAAGGTGCCTACTTGGAAAAAGCGAAATCGTTCAATGTTTGAACTTCCAATCATACCCACGATGCCTTGGCCCATTCGATATGGTAAGGGGAAGGGTTCTCATAGGGATTCCTGTATGTCTCAACCTCCATAGCCTCCTACTTCTCATGCCTCTAAGGTAGTGAATGGGAAGAAGCCCACCATCAACGCATTAGAGTTGGCTCCTCTTGTTGTCATTCCATCATCCTCTCAACCTCTCCCTCCATTAGAAATGGTAATGATGGATACTCTGATGGTTGAGAAGGATTCTTCCATCTTGTCTTAGCCTTTGGCCTCTGGCTCCTAGAGTTGTAGAAACTACCTCGCACATGAGCACAAGTGTCGAAGAAAGGCTTTGGGAACTAAGTAGGCCGCCCTATAGAAGATGGAAGAGGATCCAACATTTCATGCTTTGGAACCTTCAGTTGCATCCTCCTCTCCTGTCCTCTCTACTTTAGTTCCTTCAACTTCAGTTCTTCTTTCGGCTCCCACCGCGAGCATGAATGATCCTCACCCGAAGAGGCTATAGGTTTTTATTTCTCCTTTGATTGAGCCGCCCCTTCTAATGTCCCTCCCAAAAATCCTACCATTCACAAAACCCATAGACATTTCAAATACCTTGGTGGTGTCCGTCGTGGTTTTCTCCTCTTCCTTCATGACTTATGCTTCATCCATGGGGATTTCACATCCCCCAATGAAGCGAAAGATGGAGGAAAACCTTGCTAGCAATGGGGGTTGAAAGAAGGGTTTTTTGCAAGTATGGATGTGTTTGGTGGTTTTTTCATTAATACTGTCATTGATTTCAACATAGTATAGGTTGAGTAAGTAATGTTTTTGTCAAGTGCTTTTGAGAAAAAATGAGAAATAATGAAAGCAGTGTTGAAGTGTGTTATAAGTGTGCTTCGGTATTGTGCTCTGCATTTTCTCTATGTTGATCCTATGCCTATGTGGATCTGTAAGTATGTTCATAAGCTTTAGTGGATCGTATATACAAAGTTTTAGCTTTTGAGTCGATGGGAAGTAGAAGATATGTTCACCAGTATGTGAACTAGTTTGACATAACTATCTATTTTTAGATTGGGAGAAATGTTTTGGCTTTGTAGTCCTCTGATATCTGGTTTTAGATCTTGCGGATCTAGGAGATGACTCTCTTTGATGGTTTATGTGTTCTAACAAATTTTCTTGTGGTTTTGTGCTCCAGAATACCTGCTCTAGAGCTTCTATCTTTTTAATGGTTGGTCTAGTTGGATTGATGAAGTGTTCTCTATGAATGAATTTTGTTGTAATCACTGTGGATGTACCTGAGGTGTTCTCAGAGATGGTAAAATGACTTGTGAAGTGTGTTGAGTGATCCACGTGTTATTATCTTGTTGGAGATGTGTATACTTCAAAGATTATTTGTGTTTTCATTAGGTTTGGCCAACCTAGTGTTTACACATTATATTAGGCTTTAGCATCAATTTGAGAAAGTGTGTGTTTGATCCAAGATGTTTTTTAGGTCCTAAATTAAATATGTAATTGGTCCTCACTCATTCTTATCCACCGTGGCAATGTTGAGTAGCCAAGCTACTTTGAACTTGTAATTTGAAATTGTATAGCCAACCTTGGTGAATGTTTCTAAGGTTG
This sequence comes from Sequoiadendron giganteum, assembly GCA_007115665.2. Classification (NCBI taxonomy): domain Eukaryota; kingdom Viridiplantae; phylum Streptophyta; class Pinopsida; order Cupressales; family Cupressaceae; genus Sequoiadendron; species Sequoiadendron giganteum. Next base: position 236,859,692 of record CM021110.1, on the reverse strand, counting down.
AAGATGGTATAAAAGAAAGTCAAGTTGTGGAAAATTTCATATCCATCCATCTATCATCCACAAATCAATAAAGTGAGTGAAGTGTTGGAAACACAAGGGAAGACAACTGAGAGGGGGGGTGAATCAAATATCATAGAAATTGTACTTATTAAACTTATTCTCAAATCTGATAAAAACACATGAAAGCATAAACCATCACCACATCAAAAACACACATAACACCAAGATTTTTGTGTGGAAACCCTGTTAGGGGAAAAATCATGGTTGAGGTTAATCCACAAGATTATACTCTATTAAAATTATTACAAATGGGGAATGCACATGCATTCAAGCACATTGCCTAGATCTCACTACTCAAATACAAAAGGCTTACTACCCAAAGGAAGACACACTGTCTTATAGTCACATTCAGATTACATCCATTTGAGATATCTTGAACTGAGAAGATAGTATCTGCTAATGCTTGATTATAGTTCCGGTTAAGCACATAAAAACTTTCTTCTGCTCACTCTTCTTTACACTTTACTTCTACCTTCAAAAGATTGGAACATTATTCACACATAGCACTCACACATCTCGCTTCTTGCATATCATTCTACTCAAAGCAATCAATCATATATATCCGCAATTAGGGATAAAATCAACTACATGTCAGCCCAACAAAAAATAAAATGTGTAGAAACTGTCGGCCCAAATTAATAAACAATTATCAATGCGAATCAACCAATGTTATCCAAAACATAGCAAGGACCCAAAACAACATGTCTCGAACATGAAACACCTTAAACAATTAGCCTCAAAGATCCACAACACACTAAAATCACCCTGTCGACCATGATCATGAAAAACATGAACACTCAGAAGAAAATCACCAATTGTGAGCACAACAATCAATGTGAACCAACAACACAAATAAAGAATGATTTGGAAACATCCACAAGAATCATCAATCACCACAGAAGCATTCACAACAACTCAAATTACTAGAATCACATCATCTTCTTTCAGAAACACTAGCTACAACAACAGAACAACTGTCAAAACATTGATACTCATAGCTTGATAAAATATTCATGCGAACCTCTAAAAAATTTGGTGGATAAACTAGATATAATTGAAAACAAACCCTTTAATCCACAACTCCTTATCCTCAATATATTGAGCTAGCCATCATACTGAACTTCACTGCATCACTGACAACCTGTAACTTATTTTATTACAATTTTCTCAATATCCTCGACATATACAATCTTAAAGACATTAATGTCAATAGTGTTGACATCAATGACAACCACATATCAAAAATATCCAACAATATCCAACAATATCCCCCTTCGGAATTGATGGCAACTCATGATGTGAAAAACACCATCAATGATACTTCATCTTAGTACTTTCTCCCCCTTAGGTTTTGACTCTTTTCTTAACAATTTCATAGATTTTCACATGACTCTTATCCCCATTTTAAATCAATGAAAAAGGTACAAATTATCTTTCTCCACACAAGCTCTAAAACATATATCTGAACATCTGACTACTCCCCTTGAGTAGTAGCCACCACAACATCAATCTAGATCACAAGATATGACTATGAAATGCACAGACTAATGTAAGGCATTGCATATTAATTCTAATTAGGAGGGATAATCACCCCTAGCTTCCCTCTAAGATACTCAAAAGTATCCTTAGGAAAGGTCTTGGTAAAGATATCTACAATTTGTTCCTTAGTAGGCACATACTCCAATCCAACTTCCTTTTCACTCACCTTCTCTCTCAAAAAGTGAAACTTGATAGATATATGCTTGGTTTTTTAATGCAGCACTAGATTCGTAGAAATGTTAATTGCACTTGAATTATCACATAATATAGCAATAGGTTCATCATATACAACTCTGATATCTTTCAACATATGCTTCATCCATAATACTTGAGTACAATTTTTAGCAACAACAATGTATTATGCCTCTGCAGTAGATAAAGAAATGGCATTCTACTTCTTACTTAACCATAAAATCAACTTCTTTCAAAAAAAATGCACTACCACTAGTACTCTTTTTGTCATCCACATCTCCTACCCAATCAGCATCAATAAAATCACTCAAATTAAGGTCATCTTCTTTAGGATACCATAGGAAAAAATCAACTATCCCCTACAAGTACCTGAAAATCCTCTTCACAACTGTCACATGAGATTCCTTAGGATCAGCTTGAAATATTATAACAATGCATACGGCATTCATGATATCAAGTCTATTTTGAGTCAAATACAACAATCCGCCAATCATGGATCTATATCTAGTCTGATTTATTTGAGGAGAATCATCATCTTGTGTCAACTTACATCCGGTCACCATAAGTTTACCAACTGGCTTTGAATCTTCCATACTAAAATTCTTTAGCAGTTCTTTCACATTCTTGGACTAAGATATAAAGATCCCTTTATCTAGCTGAGAAATTTGCAATCCAAAAAAGAATTTTATTTCTCCAATCATAGACATCTCAAACTCACTATGCATCTCATCAACAAACTTCATGCACAAACTATCATCTCCTCAAAAAATCATATCATCAACAAAGACTTCAACAATCAAATCTTTATCATGATCAATCTTGAAATACAAATTACTATCAACAATACCTTTATTAAATCCAAGCTTCAACAAATACTTGTCCAATCTGGCATACCATTCTCTCGGGGCTTGCTTAAGTCCATACAATGCTTTCTTCAATTGACAAACCATATCTCCCTGATCAGTCAATTGAAATCCATCAGGTTGCTCAATATACACTTCTTCATCTAGTTTTCCATTTAGAAATGCTGACTTGACATACATCCGATAAAACTTGAAGCTTTTGTAAGAAAAATAAGCAAGAAATGGTCTCACAGCTTCAATCCTAACAACAAGAGAAAAAATTTCTTCAAATTCAATTCCTTCCATTTGAGATTATCCTTTACACACCAGTCTTGCTTTGTTTCTAACAACTTCACCTTTCTCATTTAGTTTGTTTCGAAAGACCCACTTAGTTCCAATTACATTTTTTTCCTTAGGTCTAAGAACAAGAATCCATGTATCATTCTTCTCAATTTTCAGTAGTTCCTCTTTCATTGCTTCCACCCAATGTTCATCTTTGCATGCTTCATCAATACTATTAGTCTCAGTCTTTGAAATCAAACAGTATTCTTTTGCAATTCTTCTCCTAGTTTGAACACCTTTGTTCTTATCATCTATAATCTGATCTTCTAAATGATTTAGTCTTACATACCTTGGAGTCTTAGGCTATTCTTGAACTTCAGGCTCTTGTGATTTTACTTCTGCAGTTTCATTGGTTTCTTCCTCTTGAATTTCATGATTTAGAGTCTGATCTTTCTTTCCTTTATCTGTACTATTATTCTAATCATCTGAATCATATCTGTAGATTCTAGATGGTCTAAATGTGTCTTCATCAACCTTTACATTAGTTCTTTCAATTAATTTCCTTAATATCTTATTGTAGCACTGATAGGCTTTACTTTTAGTAGAATAACCAAGAAATATTCATTCATCACTTATAGCATCAAACTTTCCTATATCTTCATCTCTTTTGATATAGAATTTACTCCTAAATATTTTGAAGTATCTGGCAGTAGGCTTATGACCAAACCATAGCTCATAAGGAGTCTTACCAGTATCAGCTTTGACATGTACCCGGTTGAGAGTATAAATGGTAGTACTCACAACTTATCTCTAGTAGATATGAGGAACATTTCCTTCCAGCATCATAGTCCTAGCAGCTTCTTGAATTGTCATGTTCTTCCTTTCCACAACTCCATTTTGTTGAGGGGTTCGTGGGGTAGATAATTGTCTCTTTATCCCATGCTCTTCACAAAAAGAATTAAACTCGCCAGAAGTGAATTCACCACCTCTATTTGATCTCAGACATTTAATCTTCAGACATGTCTCTATCTCAACCATAGCCTTGAAAACCTTGAATTTCTCTAGAGCTTCAATTTTTTCCCTTAAGAAAGAAACCCACATCAATCTATAATAATCATCAATAAGTAACATGAAATACATGTCTCCTTATAGAATTATGACTCTAGAAGTACCACACAAGTTAGTATGCACAAGCTCCAACATTTCATTTGAACAATGTTGTTTGCTTCTGAATGAGACTCTAGTTTGCTTCCCTAACTAACATTCCTTTCATATAGTATTAGTAGGTTTTATCAGCTTAGGAAGATCTCTCACTGCCTAAGTAGAACTTATCTTGATAATATTGTCAAATTTTACATGACACAATCTCTTATGCCACAACCAACTTTCATCAACTTGAGCAATCATACAACTTTTACTAGCAGTACTTAGGTTAAAGATATTACCTTTTCTTTTTTTACCAGATGCAATCGCATTTCTATAACTCTCCAATATTCTACACTTTCCATGCTTGAATTGAAGATTATATCCCTTGTTAACCATTTGTCCAACACTTAAGAGATTATGCTTCAAACCTTCAACATATAGATCATCAGTATTATGCTTACCATCAAAATAAATGGATCCTTTGCCATGGATTACACCAGATTTGTCATCACCAAATCTTACAACACCACCATCATACTTTTCTAGGCTCACAAATTTACTTTTATCACCTGTCGATAAGAGCATCCACTGTCAACCACCCATTCATCTTTTTCTTCAACTTTGGCAGCTAGATCTTTCTCCATAGTCATGCAGCTAGTAGAATTAGTAGGTATAGGATTATTTTCCTTGATAGCAATAAATACCCAATCATCCTCACTTGCATTTACTTTATCAGATTCATCATCTTTCACACCTTCATCAACAGAAAAATAACACTTTCTTTGGAATCTAGGCTTGTTAGGTCTTGGCTTAGGAACTCTTTTAGGACACCTTGAGGCAAAATGACCTATCTTATTGTAAGAAAAACATTTAAGAGGAAATTTCCCTTTATACTTACCTTCTCCTTTGGCTACCCTCTTGACAAGAAGTGCTTCAAGATCATCTAGTTTTCTCTCTTCTTCTTCAATCTCTCTCATTTCCTACTCATACTTGGACATTTTTGTAGAAGAACTTTCTCCCATATCATATCTTTTCTTATCTTTTCTGGAGATAGTAGCTTTGAATGTAGATTTTTTCTTAGGAAGATATTAACCAAACTCACTTAACTCAAAAGAAGCAAGCTTCAACACGTCTCTGGTTACATTTGTCACAGTTCGAATCTCCTCAATAGCAATAGCTTTATGTTTGTATGAAGCAAGCAAGGATCTAAGAACTTTAGCAATAATCTTTGATTCTTCAAATTTTCCACCAACACATCTGATACTACACACAAGTTCATTCACTCTCTACATAAAAGAAGTGATGTTCTCATCTTCACCCATTATCAATGTTTCATATTTCCCTTTTAGGATTTGCAGCTTAGAAATCTTCACATGGTTATCACCTTCATACAAAGTTTCCAAATATTTCCAGATCTCATAAGCAATCTTTTGCTCCATTACATTTGTCATTTCAGATCAGTCAGAGGACTTAACAATGCTTCCTTAGCCTTGATATTGTATTTGGCTTCCTTGATTTCACCTGCAGTAGAAGGACCATTATGTGGGATGATATATCTATTCTTTTTAATTGTCCAGTAAGGTTCACCAATGTATATCAGATGACACTCCATTTGAGTCTTCCACAAAGAATACTTTGTTCCATAAAATCTCGAACTATCCTTCTTATATGTCACCATCCTGGTTCACCTCAAGTGATCAAGCTTCTCCAAAGGAACTTGCTCTGATACCAATTGTTGGCAACACAAGGGCAGACAACTGAGGGGGGGGCATGAATCAGTTGTCATAGAAATTATACTTATTAAATTTATTCTTAGATCTAATAGATAAACATGAAAGCATAAACCATCACCACATCAAAAACACACATAACACCAAGATTTTTGCATGGAAACCCTGTTAGGGGAAAAACCATGATGGAGGTTAATCTGTTAAAATTATTACAAATGGGGAATGCACATGCATTTAGGCACACTACCTAGAGCTCACTGCTCAAATACAAAAGGCTTACTACCCAAAGGAAGACACACTATATTACAGTCACATTCAGATTACATCCATCTGAGAGATCTTAAACTAAGAAGATAGCATCTGCTAATGCGTGATTACAGTTTTGGTTAAGCACATAAACACTTTCTTTTGCTCACTCCTCTTTACACTTTACTTATTCCTTCAAAAGATTGGAACATTATTCACACATAGCACTCACACATCTCGCTTCTTGCATATCATTCTCCTCAAATAAATTGATCATATATCCATCATTAGGGATAACATCAACTACATGTTGGCCCAATAAAATATAAAATGTGTACAAACTATCGGCCCAAATTAATAAAAAATTATCAATTTGAATCAACCAATGTCAGCCAAAACATAGAAAGGACCCAAAACAACATGTCTTGAACATGAAACAACTGAAACAATTATCCTCAAAGATCCACAACATGCTACAATCACCCTGTCGACCGTGATCATGAAAAACATGAACACTCAGGAGAAAATCAACAATCGTGAGCACAATAATCGATGTGAAGCAACAACATGGATAGAGAAAAATCTAGAAAAATACACAAGAATCATGAATCACCACAGAAGCATTCACAAAAACTCAGATTACTAGAATCACATCATCTTCTTTCAGAAACACCAGATACAACAACAGAACAACTATTGGAACACCGATACTCATAACTTGATCAAATCTTCATGCAAACCTCTGAAAATTTTGGTGGATAAACTATATATACTTGACAACAAACCCTTTAATCCACAACTCCTTATCCTCAATATACTGAGCTAGCCATCATACTGAACTTCACTGCATCACTCACAACCTATAACTTATTTTATTACTATTTTCTCAATATCCTCGACATATACAGTCTTAAAGACATTAATGCCAATAGTTTTGACATCAATGAAAACCACATATCAGAAATATCCAACAATATCCAACATGAAGTGTGTGAATAAGTGGGAAAATCAAAGAGTGGAAGAGCGAATTGAGGCAACAGTACTTTAAGGTGTTAGATTCCTGAAAGTAGTGAGCTGATGGTATCTACAATCTTCTGATCAGGTTGTGAATGTGTGGAACCCTAGTGGTGGATCTTAATTTATCCTTTTTATTTATTTTATGTAGGTAGTGAGCCTCCTTTTTGGATAGTGAGTCCTTCTCAAGGTAGTGATCCCTTAATCTATGTAGTGAGCCTTTGTATCTGGGCAGTGAGCCCTCTAGCAGCGAGCCTTTGTATCTGGTATTGCATTACTACTATATTGTGATTTAATTCTCGTTGTGGTTTTTCCCTCATTAGGATTTCCATATAATCTAGTGTCTTTGGTGTTTTCTTTATGTTGTTTGCATTTCATGTTTACACTTAATAACATATTGAAGTTAAGGAAAAAATATTAAGTTATAAGTAAAGTGATTTGATACAACTGATTCACCCCCCCCTCTCAATTATCTTGTGCATTTCAACAATTGGTATCAGAGCTCTGGTTCCTTGGTGAAAATATTAACCACTTGAGGTAGATCATATGGCGCACAAGTTGCAAATTCCTATTTTTGATGGAGTTGGTTATAGTGACAAAGTATCTTCTCTTGAAGAACAATATGATCTAAATAAATTTACTAAGGAGAATCTATTTGGTGTCCTAACTACATTCAAGATGAGAAAATATACAAGAGATAAGTAGAAGACTGAAATAACCTTTAAAGAAATGAAGATAGGAGACGATTTGGATGATGATGATTCAGAAGATTTGGAAAAAAAATTCACAAGGAGATTGAAGAAAGGTACTAGTAAATACGAAGCTAAGTTATCTTTTTAATGTTTTAGTTGTGGAAATATTGGTCATTATGCATCAATATGTCCTAATAGAGCTACATAAAAGAAGAATAAGGATGGTAATAAGGAAGTTCAAGAAATTGTAATATGTCAAATAAGATGCAGGAATTTTTGATGATGAATCTGACTTTGAAGAAGATAAAGATGGATGTTTGTTTCTAGCCTTGGAAAATAAATGTGCAAAGAAATCTGGTCTGGAGAACAAGAAGGATGAAACAAAAGGCACTCTAGTAACTACTTTTCATGCCAAACAGGATGAAGACTTTTGGGTAATTGATAGCAGATGTTCAAATCATATGACTGGAGATAAGAGTAAGTTTTACTAAACTTGAGAAGTATGATGGAGGTATAGTCATGTTTGGAGATGACTCTGGTGCTAAGATTGTTGGTAAAGAAACAATTAGTTTTGATGGACAACATAATATTGATGATGTTTACTATGTAAAGGGTTTAAGGAATAATCTTTTAAGTGTTGGACAAATGTGCAGAAAAGGTTTTAAGCTTGTGTTTTAGGATAACATGTGTGAGATCAGGAAAGAATCCAGAACTGTAGGTAGCAGCTGGAAGAAGAATTCATGGAAACATGTATCAACTTAAAGGTGGAGATGGTCAGTTTTTTGTTTCTTAGATTAATGAGAGTTGGCTCTAGCACCATAGGATGGGACATGTGAATTTTGATAATCTGATTAGGATCAGTTATAGGGAAGTTGTCAGAGAAATACCTAGAATCATAAAGCCTTCAAATTCAATCTGCAGAAGCTATCAGATGGGAAAACATACAAGGAACATTTTTAAAGGAAAGGATCAATCATCTACCAGAATGCTGAAATTAATTCATACAGACCTTTGTGGTCCTAAAAGAACAAGAACCCTAAATGGTGATAGGTACTTTATGGTCTTAATTAATGATTACTCTAGGATGACATGGGTTACATTTCTTAGAGAAAAGGATCAGGCTCTTGATAAATTCAAAGTGTTTGAGGAAAGAGTAGAAAATGAGGCAAATCTGAAAATCAAATGCTTAAGGTATGATAGAGGAGGATAATTTACATCTGGTGAGTTCAATGTATTATGTGAAGAGCATGGCATAAAAAGACACTATTCTGCTCCTAGAACCCCTCAATAGAATGGAGTTTTGGAAATAAAGAACCGGACTATTCAAGAAGGTGCCAGAGCTATGATGAAAGAAGAAAATGTTCCTAATGTGTATTGGAGAGAAGCAATCCACACTGTTGTTTACATTCTTAATAGAGTTCAGATCAGAGGTAACAACATTAAGACCCCTTATGAATTATGGATTGGTAAGACTCCTACTCTAAAATAATTTAAGGTATTTGGAAGTAGATGTTACATTATAAGAGATGAAGAAAATATTAGAAAGTTTGATGGTAGATGCGATGAAGGAATTTTCCTTGGATATTCAAACAACAACAAAGCTTACAGATGTTTTAATAAGAGACTAAGGAAAATAATTGAAATTTCTTATGTAATGGTTGATGAAGATATGTATAGACCAGTGGAAATAAATGAGGTTGAACCTGATGATCCTATCTATGTGAAAATACAAGAAGAAGAAAAGAAAGAGAAAGAACAAAGTGATGAATTAGAAGATATTTTGGAACCTACACCTAAGAATCCTAAATATGTTCAGAGAAACCATCCGGAGGAACAAATAATTGGAGACAAAAGTGAAGGAGTGAAGACAAGAAGAAAAATAGTTGAGGTAAACTTGTGTTTACTTTCTAAGATAGAACCTAAGACTATGAATGAAGCATGTAATGATGAAATTTGGGTTAGAGAAATGAAAGAGGAACTATAGTAGATAGAGAAGAATGAGACATGGGAACTAGTCCCTAGACCTACAAACAAGAATGCAATTGGTTCAAAATGGGTATTCAAAAACAAGCTAAATGAATATGGTGAAGTGGTAAGAAATAAAACAAGACTTGTATGTAAAGGATTTTCACAAGTTGAAGGAATAGATTTTGAAGAAACTTTTGCACCTGTAGCAAGAATGGAGGCCATTCAGATGTTCTTAGAATTTTCAGCTCATAAAGACTTCAAAGTATATCAGATGGATGTTAATTCTACATTTATGAATGGACAACTAGAAGAAGAAGTGTATATGGAGCAACCAAAACGTTTTCAACTTTCTGACAAACCATACATGGTTTGTAAATTAAAAAAAGGCATTATATGGAGTTAAACAAACTCCCAGATCTTGGTATGCAAGACTAGATAAATGCCTGAAAAAGTAGGGATTCAACAAAGGGTTTGCAGACAACAATCTTTACTTCAAGGTTGAGAAACACAAGATATTGATAGTTGTGGTATATGTTGATGGCATCAACTTTGGTAGAAATGAAGGTATATGTAAGACATTTGTTGAAGAGATGCAAAAAGAATTTGAAATGTCTGTGATTGGTGAACTAAATTTCTTCCTTGGACTTCAAGTAAATCAAACTGACAAAGGGATATTCATTTCACAATCCAAGTATGTTAAGGAATTGTTAAAGAAGTTTGGAATGGATGACTCCAAACGGGTTTGTACCCCTATGGTAACTAGATGTAAGATGAGTAAGAATGATGAATCTGCTAAAGTTGATCAGAGCATGTGCAGATCTATGATTGGTGGACTATTGTATCTTACTGCTACTAGACTTGATACCATACATGTAGTATGTTTAGTTGCAATATTTCAAGAAGAACCTAAGGAAGCACATGTAACAACTGTGAAGAGGATATTCAAATATCTTAAAGGAACTCCAAACTATAGGCTATGGTATCCAAAGGATAATGATTTCACTTTGAGTGCCTACACTAATGCAGATTGGATTGGTTGTGTAGATGACCGAAAGAGTACAAGTGGTGGTGCATTCTTCCTTGGAGGAATTTTAGTTTCATGGTTGAGCAAGAAACAAGATTTACTTTATTTATCCACTGTAGAAGTAGAGTTTATTGTAGCAGCATCTTGTTGTACATAGGTACTTTGGATGAAGAAAACCTTGATGGACATAGGTGTGGTAAGTGATGAATCTACTTCTCTATTTTATGACAATACAAGTGCTATAAAAATTTCAAAGAATCCAGTGATGCATTCTAGAACAAAGCACATATTTATCAAGTATCACTTCTTGAGGGAGAAAGTATTGAAGAATGAAATTAAACTTGAATATGTACCTACCACGGAACAAGCTGCAGAAATATTTACTAAGGCCCTTTTGAAGGATACTTTTGAGTATCTAGAGGGAAGTTAGGGGTTACTTCCCCTCTTTCATTGAACTAAGTGCACATGGAGGTGCATCAATCCAATGAATTCATAGACTCTTTTGTTCTAGATTGACCATTGAGGTCTACTCCTTAGGGGAGTAGAGAAGTGCATTGTTGCAATATGGGATATGGGATATGGGTGTACTCCTAAGGGGGTGTGAATAGAGCTTTATATGGAAATAATTTCATTTTCCATTGATGTCAAAGGGGGAGAGAGAATCATGTGAAAATTTTATGCTTGGCAGGTTGTCGCTTCTACAAATCATGTATGTTGTCTTTGATGGTTTTTTACATCATGTGTTTCCATCAATGAAAAAGGGGGATATTGTTGTAAGTATGGATGTGTTTGGTGGTGTTGTCATTAATATTGTCATTGATGTCAACACAATTCAGGTTGAGTAAGTTATGTTTTTTCCAAGTGCTTTTGAGAAAATTTGAGAAATAATGAAAGCAGTGTTGAAATGTGTTCTAAGTGTGCTCCGGTATTCTGCTCTACATTTTCTTTGTGTTGATCCTATGCCTATGTAGACATGTAATTATGTTCATAAGCTTTAGTGGATCATATATATTGATTTTTATCTTTTGAGTCGATGGGAAGTAGAAGATGTGTTCACTGATGTGTGAACCAGTTTGATAGAACTATCTGTTTGTAGACTGGGAGAAATGTTTTGGCTTCGTATTCCTCTGATATCTGGTTTCAGATCTTTCAGATCTGGGAGATGACTCTCTTTGATGGTTTCTATGTTCAAAGAATTTTGCTTCTGGTTTGGCACTTCGAAAGACCTGCTCCAGAGCTTTTGTGTTTTTGTTGGTTGGTCTGGTTGGACTGATGAAGTGCTCTCTGTGAATTAAGTTTGTTGTAATCACTATAGATGTACCTGAGGTGTTCTCAGAGATGGTAAAATGACTATTGAAGCATGTTGAATGATCCATATGTGATTATCTTGTTGGAAATGCATGTACTTCAAAGATCATTGATGTTTTCATTAGGTTTAGCTGACCTGGTATTTACACGTTACATTAGGCTTTTGCATTGATTTGAGAAAGTGTGTTTGATCCAAGATGTTGTTTGGGTCCTAAATTAAATATGTAATTGGTCCTCTCTCATTCTTATCCATTGTGGGAATGTTAAGTAATCGACCTAGTTTGAACTTGTAATTTGAAATTGTATAGCTAACCTTGGTGAATGTTTCTAAGGTTGAAGATGGTATAAAATAAAATCAAGTTGTGGTGAATTTCATATCCATCCATCTATCATCCACATATCAATCAAGTGGGTGAAGTGTGTGAACAAGTGTGAAAATCAAAGAGTGGAAGAGTGAATTGAGGAAACATTACTTTAAGGTGTTAGATTCCTGAAAGTAGTGAGCTGATGGTATCTACAATCTTCAAATCAGGTTGTGAATGTTTGGAACCCTAGTGGTGTATCTTCATTTATCCTTTTTGTTTATTTTTTGTAGGCAGTGAGCCTCCTTTCTAGACAGTGATTCCTTCTCAAGGCAGTGACCCCTTAATCTGGGTAGTGTGTCTTTCTATCTGGGTAGTGAACCCTCTGGCAGTGAGCCTTTGTATCTGTTATTGCATTACTACTATATTGTGAGTTAATCCTCACCGTGGTTTTTCCCTCATTGGGTTTTCCACGTAAATCTGGTGTCTTTGGTGTTTTCTTTCTATTATTTTCATTTCATGTTTACACTTAATAACAGATTGAAGTTAAGGTGAAAATATTAAGTTATAAGTAAAGTGATTTGATACAACTAATTCACCCCCCCTCTTAGTTGTCTTGTGCATTTCAACAGGGTTCACCTTCTTCGAAGGGTGGTTTTGTGTTAGCTTGTGTCGTCCTAGTGATGGAAGAATCCCCGACATCCCCAAAGTTCATCACTAATCCTGAGTCATTTGGTGAGCCTAGAAATGAATGTCGGGCGCCACCTCCCTTGCCCACTGAGTTAACACATGGAACTCCTGTGAAGTGCATGTTTAATTCTGTGGATGAGGTCTAGGTCCTATTAGCGATATCCATGAAATCATTGATGTTCAACCCATAGGAACTAAGTGGAGAATACCTCAAGGGGCCTTCTTCCTTGGCTCTTATTGCGGGATGGTCAGAGTGTTCCCCCCTTGATATTCCACCCTTGCAATCTCATCCACCCTCCCCATACAATGATCTAGATTGGGAGAACAATGACCTCTTGGTTGATGAGGACTAGGGGGTGCCTCTTCTTTATCTATAGATTATATTGTGTGTGTGTTTATGTTCCCCCATGCTTGCATTATGTGTTCTTGAATGACCCTTGTCACCCTTGTAGGTGCTTGGATAGAAGATTTTTTTTATGTCATGGAAATTCCTCTATTTGTTACATCATTCTTCCTCTATTGTGTATTGACTTTCGATAATTGGGTACGATGCAAAGTGTTGGGGGGATTTAGGCTTCCCTTCCATGTTGACCCAATTTTTTATTTTTATATTGTCTTCACGTACCCTTCTTCATATGGTCTAATATAGTAGGGTGTTGATAACAGTTCATTTATATACTATTATATCTATTTATCTATATTTATGAGTAGCTTTGACCTCAAAATATCAGACCGCCCTTGTCCCTTGTTTGTCATGATTTTGTCTCTTCTTTCTTTGCACTTATCTTTCTTCCTTGCTTTGTGATGTTGTGGTGCTCATGTGTTTTCCCTCATGTGTGTGAAAAAATTACCATGGTTACTTCTTGTTATGTTCTGTAGGCCACAACATCACTTTTTCATTCTTTATTTTCTCTCCTTAGGATGTCACATTTCTTTTTGTTTGGCACACACCATCCTAAGGGGTGGCTATCATGTCACTTTGATTTTTAGAAAATGCATTCGGTGGTGTAGAGAAGGGGGGTTCGCTACTCATGATTTATCTTCCCTCAGAGAGCCTCATACGGTGAACTTGTTGGGAACAAGTGCCTCAACTTCTGGCTAGGACCTCTGAAACAACTTGGTGAAATTATCATCTTTCTAAGCCTTTAACTCTTTATCGTTGAGGGTCTTTCATAGAGGCACGGTCTAGTGGTTTACCGCTTTACCATTGGCCTCTATTAGTTTGTTAGCGGTTGGGCGGTGTTACCACCATACCGCAGGGTCTCCGTCCCAGGCTTGCGGTAGCGCAGTTGATAGGTGATAGTTAAGCAAAGCTTCACCACCATACTATAGGTATTTGTTTGGTGATGGCGTGGCGATGCGGTAAAGGGCGACGGTCAGGATGACGGTTATCGCCTTGCCATGGGTGTCACTTAGTGAAGCCGCGGTGGCCATGGTAAATGGTTGGCGGTCTGCGAAGAATGCTTACCTCCCTATCATGATGGACTTTTGGCCATGTCACGGTGGTGTGGTAAGTCATGGCAGTTAAAGCTAATGATTTCCTCCTTGTCATGGAGGTCTTGCGGTCTAGGCCCGGTAGCATGGTGGAACTTGACGGTCGACATAGGCGGTTACCGCCAGACCACGAGAGGCTTTGCTTAGCCTCGCGATTAAGTGGTGGCACTGCCATACCGTGGAAGATCGTTTTGAGCTTGATGGTGAAGTGGTGCTAAGCGGTGGGCTAGAAGACAAGCCACTACCTCGGTACCATGATGGTGTTAGAAGGGACCTGTAGTTGGGCGATGGAACTGCCATACTACGGGAGGTCTCACAAGGCTTGGTGGTGGCGCGGTAAGAGAAGCTCAGAGCTCGGGTGGCAGTTTTGACTCATGGTCAAAGCGATGAGAGAATTGGAAGGTGACACATGGCAAGAAATCAATACCTGATTGGTCGATGTCAAGAGTGGTGAAGGAAGTAAATTCAAGACGTGTTTCGATTGGTGACAGGATCCGATTAAGGCAAGGGAATTTAATGCCTGGGTGGCCTGATGTAGAGAAGATCAGTCAAAAGATCAGATTGCTTGATTAGGTGGATGATTCATCATTAATACTTGTGATTGGTTGGAATGTTTAATGGGATGTAAGACTTGTAAAGATGATTACATTGATATAGGTCAATCAAGGGGTGACGGTGAAAATTAGTGAGTGAGATAGAGATGTTAGATGTAATTCATTATATACTTATAGAATTATTGTAACAGCATGTGCATGAAAATATTCAAGTCTACTGTTGTGAGCTAACTATCAGAGAGTGAGGACTGTGAGGTTTGTATGTAATTTATTTTATTGTAATACAAAGTGTCTTCTCTTGGTGTTGTGGGTTTTTCCCGAAAGGGTTTTCCTATGTAAATCGGGTGTTATCTATGATTGATTATTTTTGTTATTCTTTCTACTATGTATGTTTTTATCTCAGTTGTTTTAAGAAGCTTTAAAACTGTTCTTTGCACTTCTCCTCTGTTGTATTAGCATTAGGAAAGCGATTATGCACCTTTGTTTTCCTTTCAAGTGGTATCAGAGCTTGGCCAGTTGTGTTATCCTTGTTAGTAAGGCTGGTTTTTTGTGCTAATAGTGTTCCAGTGGGAGTATTGTAAATTTCGAACTTAGTTCTATTTGATATGGTGAGTACATCAGGTAGAGTAGAGATTGAAAAATTCAATGGTGGCAACTTTGAGTTATGGAAACTCAAAATGGAAGACTTGGTTGTGGATAGAGACCTCTGGGTTGTTGTGTTTAGAACTATTCCACAAAGTATGAAGCAAGAAGATTGGGACCTTGCAAATAGAAAAGTGAGAGGTTTAATAAGACTTAGTCTAGCCGATTTTGTACTCCTGAATGTCCATGAGAAGTCTATAGCTTCATTATGGAAGAAGCTTGGTGATATTTATCAGGGAAATTCTCTGGTAAATAAGTTATTCTTTAGGAAGAAAATGTACTCCTTGAAGATGGAAGAAGGTGCATCTGTTGCAGACCATATGAACTCATTTAATATGAGTGTTGCTTAGTTAGCGCCTGTGGGTGTAAAGATCTAGGAGGAGGATCGTTGCATGCTCCTGTTATATTCGTTACCTAACCCTTGGGATCATCTTGTAATAGATATTGGAAGTACGACCACTACTTTCAAGATGGAAGACGTTGTTACCTCACTGTTGTCTGAAGAGATGTGGAGGAAGTATTCAGAGATGGCCAAAGAGGCCCTTGCTATTCAAGGTAGATTGAATGAGAAAGGCAAGAAGAAGGACAAGAAGTCCAAATCTAAATCTGTAGGGAGATCAAAGTCTCCTGGTAAAAATTCCAAGGTAAAATGTTGGAAATATGGGCAGTCTGGTCATATCCAAAAGGATTGTAAGGAGAAGAATAAGAAGAAGAGTAATGCTTCAGACAATGACTCTTCTCAAAGTGGTGCAGATGCCTTCATTGCAACCCTGGTGATTCGGGCATTAGATGATGTTTGGTTGGTTGACTCGGGTGCATCCTTTCACATGACGTCTAATAGAGAATGGTTCACTAAGTACGAGAAGTATGATGGTGGAAAGGTGTACTTGGTGAGTGATTCAACATTGGAGATTGTTGGTTGTGAAAATTCAAGATACAAATCCTTGATGATAGAATAAAAGGGATTAGTGGCATACTGCACATACCAGGTCTGGCTCGTAACTTACTTTATGTCAGTAAGTTGAATGATGCTAGTGTAGAAGTTTCTTTCTCAAGTAAAGGATGTAAGATGGCTAGAGGTGCAATGGTGTTGGCTAAGGGTGTATGTACTAGCACTCTGTACAAGCTGGATGCACGTTTTGTTCAATGCAACGCCTTGGTAAAGTCAAAAAAAGTTGTCCC
>CM021110.1:236596229-236842685 GCA_007115665.2 Sequoiadendron giganteum | reverse complement strand
TAACTGAGCAATCTAATTTCTTAACTAATCAATCCAAATTTTTAATTGAATAATCTATTATGTTAACTAGTCAATCACAATTCCTAACTGAGCCATCACATTCCTAACTAAGCCATCACAATCCCGACTAATCAATCTAAATATGTTAACTAATCAATCACATCCCTAACTAGCCAATGTATTTCTCAATCACCCAAATTGTGCAATCAACTTTGCACAATTTTCTCATGTCTAATTATTCTCAACACACTCCGACCATTGATCTGAATATTCTTCAAAACAATCTTGATCATCCATTTCAAATCTCATTTTCTATATAACAAACCCCTTTCCTCACAAATAAGGATTAGAGAATCAACATATCTTATGCAATGAATTGTTGTCGAGATCATCCTTGAGAAAGCTTTATTCCTTCCTTCGATCAACCAAGCATTCATCCACACTTTGCACATGAACTTTGGGGGCTTCATTGTGATAAGATCAATCTAACATCAAGTGAATACACTCCACTACGGGATGGTGAAACTATCTTTTTCTTTCATTTCATTTGGTAAACAGTAGGTTCCTTATTGTGTTTGCAATAGTATAGCTTAATCTCGTATGTGTAGGAGTTTTAGATTTGATTGTAGATTAGATTCCTTTTTCAAATTGCATTCTTTTTTATCTTAAATTCAAATCTAATGTCCTTTTTCCCCCTCACACATTCTAGAATGCCTGGTGGGACTCAATAGTCCTCAATACTAATATTTTTCGTGAGTTGAATTGAAGCTACAGGGCTCCTGAGGGATTCTGAAAGGTGTTTCACGCCACTACCTAGAAGAAATTTTCCCTTTCCAAGCCCAAAAACTCACCTTTTCTATAAGAAGGTCGCCTTTTCTCTAAGAAGGTCACCTTTTCCCATGGGAATGGTGCTTTTGTTGTAAGAAACTCTCATTTGCTTCTAACAAGTGTGCTATTGACTGGTAATTAGGACCTTTTTGCTTACCCTATCTTTAAATGACCATATCTTGGTCATACAAAAGTATTTTTCAATGCCTCTCTTTAAAAATGGGGTAGAATTCCATGATCTTTGCAATGGTGTAGGTGGTTTTCAATTTTTATTCATTTAAATTTTTCATTGGTGTGCTTAAAGTTAACTTACCTCACAATTTGGTCTAGGTTGTAGGGTTTTTGATGCTTAATCAATTTTCTAACCCTAACATTTGATTATGTGTTGTGTTTGGAAATTTTCTAACATCTCTTGGGAAGATCTTGTAGGATTTATGGTATATTTTTTTTATGAAAAAAATTAACACCTTTGTTACAAGGAAGATGATCGGTCCAAGATTTTTCTAATCCAAAAACATTTTTTTATTAACTTATGAAAAACTTTCATTTGGTGCACTAAAATGAACAATAAAAAACTCACATTAGATTTTGGTGATATTAAAATAAGCCAATTTTAAGCTTTCTAAGTTAGGAAATTTCATTTGGTGCTCTAAAATGAACAAACAACAAACTCACCTTTAGTTTTGGTGCTATTAAAAATTGAACAAAATTTTAAGCTTTTGTAAGTTAGGAACTTTCATTTGGTGCACTAAAAATGAACAGGAACAAACTCACATTTGATTTTTGTGTTGTTAAAATGAACCAATTTTAAGCTTTCTAACTTAGGAAATTTTGTTTAGTGCTCATAAAAAGAACAAAAACATTTCAATTTTGGGCTCTAAAAAATGAACACATTTCATGTTTTCATAATTAGGAACCTTTAAATTTTGGTGCATAAAAAGAGTGAAAAATATTTTCCATTTTTTTTACGCACGCACGTTTTACATTTGTTGACCAAGATAGGACCAGGACTTCTTTTCTTAGAAACACTTCTATTGGAGCTCATAAAAATGAACAAATCTTTCTTTATGATTTTCACCATTGCTATCTTAACTATTTAATGTCCTAAAAACTTCATATTGGTGCAAGTTAAAAATAACTTTTTTTTCCTTTACTCACAATTTTTTGGGGATAACGTCGCTCAAGGTGTTTAAAATGAATCAATTTGCTATGGATTGTTCACTGTGCATTCATTGATTGGCAAAGCTAAAGTGTTTTATCTTCTCCCCTTTCACCTTTTGGTGATCTTGGGTGAGTGCAAGAACATTTTTTATCATTGCACTTTATTTTTAAAGTTTACCTTAAAGAGGGGGCTTGCTTTGAGATACATCTCGTGTTGGAGAACTCATTACAAGGTCTTGAAGCATGATTATTGGGGGGCTATATTAAAGGTTGTGAAGTCATAAGAAAGTAGCTTCAAGTTATGCTGACAATAGACAACACCTAATCCCATACCTTAAGTGGAATGGGAATGGTTAAAGAGCCTTAAGTGGACAGTGGGTGAGTGTTAGATTTTCGCATTCACAACTACCACTAAGAACCAAATTGTTTTAGAGGCCACCCTATTATCCAAAAAAAATATTTGAAAGTGGTGCATCAAAATTTACTTTCGAGAAGTTACTTGCCATGTCTGACTACAAGCCCACGCCATAAGTTGCATGTAAAATCATCTCTTCGGAGCATGAGGCAAGCCTACCTAAGAGAATGGTGTTTATCCCCTAGGTTTGTAATTACTGGTTTATGTTAAACTCGACCCATTACATTCAAAACAATTTTACATCAAATTGTGTTATTGATTTAAAGAAAAAGAACACATTCAAAACAAACACTGAACGAGATGGTTGAAACACAAACCCTTTGATTTAGTGCATACTTGTGAGAGAAGCCTTATGTTTGCACCCCTTTGAAAGGATCTTTCCTTAAAGGTTTCTAAACATTTTGGCTTTGATTTCAGGGTACATTAATCAAAGTAAGAATTTGGGAACTATGGCTTGGGTGTTGTGATTTCACAACCTAAAGTTATAGACATGAAGGTCACATAAGTCCATGCTTGTTGAGTTAGCCCAAGTGTTGTCTTATCACTTGCCATACTTCAAAACACGAAGAAAAATCTAAGAGAAAGTTGCTTATAAGATCATTGTTCAAACCAAAACAATTGGAAAGCCAAAAGATCAGATAGTCTCACCTCCATTATTTCCATCCTACCTATTTGAAATCAAAATCAAACAAACCATTTAGGTCATTCCTCCACTCAGACGTCCATGATATCAATAGTTACTTGGGACTCGTAGATAATACAAGTAAACTCCCCCGCAACATATCCTCTGAACAAGGAAGTGGAATATAGACCTTAGTTCTTCAACATTTTGATTTCTAAAAAGTAGTATCAATCCAAAACAACACTCAAACCCTAGGGTCTTGAGCTTCACAATAACCATCCCATAACACCATCAAACTTTATGACCATTTGGCAACCAACTGCTACAGTTCAGCAACCAGATCATGTAGTACTGATCATTTAGCCTACTCTCACATATATCAAAGGTGAACAAACTAACATCATAAGCAACTTGAGAACTTTC
The DNA here is from genome assembly GCA_007115665.2 of Sequoiadendron giganteum. Lineage (NCBI taxonomy): Eukaryota > Viridiplantae > Streptophyta > Pinopsida > Cupressales > Cupressaceae > Sequoiadendron > Sequoiadendron giganteum. Next base: position 236,839,236 of record CM021110.1, on the reverse strand, counting down.
ATTTTTCAAAAGAACGAAACACCCCGTCAGTTTCTCACCGCATCAATTGTCTTAGACGAAAAGGAAGAGAAAGTTGGCATAGCAGTAGAGAGACCCATATTACCACCACCCACATGGAAATAATTATACCCTTCATGATCTCATGTAAGATCAAGATCCCTAAGGTAAAGTTTGTGGATCATCATTTCAGACTTAGGCATCTTAGTCCAAAACCTCTCAAGAAAACACCTTTCAACACTACATAAAAATAGAGACAAATTGGTAGAAAATTTTTATAGATGCACTTTTGAGAACAATCTACAATTATATATGTTCTTTTGTGGTCAAAACCCTGGTATTTTTCATGATACTAAAATTCTCTAGAGGAATGAAACAAATTTACACAATCCATCCTCTCATTTAGGACAACATTGGGTTCTTAGGATTCAAGTCAACTAGAGAGTACACCATTCTCCCACAAGAGACCCAAGTTTTTTATGACAACCACGAGATCACAACATAGGAAAAAGATGGAATCCAACAAAAATACCACCAATATCCCACCAAAAAATTCCATGAACGATGAGAGTATCCCATGGGGGTTATAGGCCAAGTGACCTTGAAACTCCCCAGAAGAGACCAGTATATAGAGACACTTTCACTGAGGAGGAATTAAGTCGTAAATAGAAGGAGGTTATGGAACAAAGTAACCAGGACCCAAACCGAGTGGTTATAGAGGAGGTATGTGGATAGGAAGATATAAACGAGGAGGAACTATTTGAACATTCTAACAACCCCAAGGTTCTCAAACTAATAGATAGGTTGTTAAGAAAGGACCCAAACTCCTATTTCTTCAATTTAGCACAAAGTGGTACTAAATTACCCATGGAATTCAATGTAGAAGCTCTCAAAGACCCCAATCTTATTCCCTTAGGGGATAACTCAGTTGTGAGACAAATAACCCAACCTCCAGAGATGTTGAATATGCCACCTATGTTCTCATGACAAAATAGTGACCAACTTAGGTTGAACAAGCAGTAGTAGCACAAATGTACCAAGGGGGACCATCTCAATATGAACCTCAAAATAAAAATATACCTCCTAGGCAATATATACCTTAGAATACATCAATCGTCGACCCTTCCCAAAACAATCAGTACCATCAATACGATGGAATATAGGGTCCCTGTCAGAAAAATTAGTACCATCAACAGGGTGGAACATAGGGTCCCCCTCAAAACAATTAGTATCTTCAACAAGGTGGAACACAGGGTCCCCCTCAAAACAATCAAAAGCTTCAACAAGATGGAACACAAGGTCCCCTTCTGAACCAGCAATACTATCAACAAGGTGTCCAACCAATGCATTATCAGGGTAACCTTCAGTTCCTACCCAACAGGGTGTGCCATGGAGCACCCTCAATCAGGCGTCCCAACAACAAGGTGTCTTACCAACACATCATCAGGGTAACCTTTAGTTTAGTCCTACCCAGTAGGGTGTGTCATAGAGTTCCCTCAATCAATCATCCCAACAACAAGGTGTCTCGCCAACACATCATCAAGGTTACCTTCATTTTAGTCCTACCCAATAGGGTGTGCCATAGAGAACCCTAATTCAGTTGTCCCAACAAGGTATCCCACCAATGCATCACCAGGGTAACCTTCAATTTATTCCTACCCAACAAGGTGTGCCACAAAGTGCCCTTCTTCAGTCATCCTATCAACAAGGTCACCCACAAACACATCATTAGGGAAGCCTTTTGTATGTTCCACCCCAACAACAAGGAGCTAACCCTCCTTATACACAACAAGGAATCAACCCTCCTTATATCTCATATGGCTATCAAGGTCTTGTACCTTCATAATACCTAATCTATAACCAAAACCTGATAGGACAACAAGGTTATTACATGCAGGGTTTGCAAACACATGTACCAAAAACAAAGATGGAACTAAGGCTAGATATTGTCACCCAACAAATAGTAGATATGAAAATAGGAAAATAGAAGAAGACCTACACCATGCAAGAAATTTTTCCATTCTCATTCAATCATTCCATCATGGCACTACCCTTTCCAAAAAACTTTGAGATACCCAAATTTGAAAGAAAGTACAAAGGAGTAGGAGATCCAATAGAGCAAGTACAAGATTTCTCAGTATCATGTATGGAGGTATAGAACAATGATTCCTATCTCATGAGGCTCTTTCCATTCAGCCTTACAAGTCATGCTATGGATGGTTCACCTGTCTGCAACCCGAAATCAAAACTTTTGATGAGTTGTCTAGCAAATTTATAACCCACTTCTCATTTCACATAGAATAAGATGTCACCATCACTAGTCTATCCACAATAAAACAAAACCCAAGAGATTCCTTCACCTCCTACCTAAAAATATGGAGATAGAAAGATATTTGGTGCAAATGGCCCATTCCAGACAAGGAGTTGGTGGATATTTTCATCATGAATGTCCTGCCTGAAATAAACTATCAACTCACTATGCTATGTCTTGTAGAATTTGAAGAAACAATTGAAAAGGAATTACATATTGAGAGAGCCCGCATAGCAAGAGGAACCTTAAAGACAAACAACTCAAAATAAAAGACATACAACTCAAAATAAAGTCCCTCTAGTTCAAATGAAAAACCCAAAATCTGGGCTAAAAACAAGAATGTTACAAATGATGGAGTGGTAAACGCTGGAGCAGTATGGAACACACATAAAACAAATCATAAAAAACCATAGGTGGCACAAAAAATCTATGGTCCCAAAAACACACAAAGCATCAAAATTACCTATCCCAAGAATAATCAGGTTATAAACCAACAGACAAATCAAGGAGGGCAACAGAGGCAATATGATCAACCTAGGAGGCAATTTACTATATTAGGTGAGTCACTTCAGATAGTTATGTGCAAACTAGTACAATAGAACCTCATTAAAATAAATGACCACCCAAATTATGAGGAACCTAGCTTTAAGACACCATGGTACAATGAAAACGAATTGTGTGATTTCCATATGATCAAAGGACATACGAATATCAATTGCATGTGCCTCAAACACATCATTTAGGACTTGATAAAAAAAGGGGAAGTAGATGTTGATCATCGACATGGAAACAAGGACCTACAAATATACTCAAATCCAATCCAAAACCATGCTAAGAGGAATGATAAAGGAAAGGGACAAGAGTGCCATAATGCTAATTACACATACGGTGACACAGTTTTAGCAACCCTCTCACAAGTTGATGACAATAGGGAAAATTTAGTAATGATACAAGGAGAAGACAAAAAATGCAATGTAACTACCCGTCGTGGAAGTTACAATACAAGGAGCACCTCCCAAACCCACAATCAAGTCACCAAGTGACTACAACATTGTGGAACAGTTAAAGAAGACACCCACCCTCATCTCAATCTTAGAAAATGTCAGTCCCTAATGACCTTGATCCCTGTCAGTTTCAAGCCATGGTTGGAAAAATCACTGCAAGTAATCACTTATTCTCTTCAAAGAAAGATTTACCACAAAGAACATTCCATGATCAAGCTCTATACATAGAGGTTGGTGTTCATAAGACCATGGTCAAAAGAGTGTTGATAGATAATGGTGCAGGTTTAAACATTTGTACCTTAAATTTCATAAAATAGCTAGGGTATTCCGATGACGTGATTGAAAAAAGCAAGAGTATCACCATAAGGGCCTATGATGACTTGCAGAGAAATTCTGAAGGAACAATCAAGTTTTAGGTGTAGATAGGACCAACAGTAATAAAAACTACTTGTCAAGTATTGGATCTTGAGTTACCATACAACCTACTCCTGGGATGCCCTTGGATCCATGCATTACAAGCAATCCCTTCCACCTTCCATCAAAGCCTAAAGTTCCCCCATGAAGGAAAGGAAGTAACATTGTATCTCAATCCTGAACCTTTCCATTTTTGTGCAAAGTTGGAGGAGAAATACAATAAAATCCAACGTGTGCCTAGCAATGATATAGCCTTCCACTCCTTTTCTTATGTCAACCCTTCCATACTTCCATCAACCGCCACCAAAAACGCATCAAGTGAGCAACCAAAAGCATAAGCCAAGATTCAAGTACTTGACAAAGTGATGCAGAGAGGGATGGAGACCTACTCCAAATGAAAAATGAATGATCTCATATCAACCTCCAAATAGATTCCAAATATCTCACCAAATTCCACCCTTTGAGCATGCTTCCTCTAGGAGTATTCCAAACTCGGTTCCAGGCACTTTTCTCAAGAACTTCCCAAAACACTTGGAAAATAAATTGTTGATTAAGATACCCTTTTCAAGGCTACACAACATACATCAAAACTAGGGGTGACTTCTTTAGACTATGTTTGACTTCCAATAAGCCTACCTAGCAAAAGGTTTCCCAATTAGCCCAAAATTGCAAAGGAAGTACCCTCTAAAGGTGAGGTTTCCACTCAAACACCAAGAATAGTCAATTTTAATAACACCAACCCACCAATTTCATGATTAATTTGTACACATAAGGCCATTACCCTGTTGCTCCAAGAAACCCTCCTAAACACAAGCAAAAACAAGGGTTTTCAAGGATTTCACAACTCCAAGCCTCTCCCAGTCCTCCCGAGGGTCCAAACACCTTCTATTGCCCCTCCACAAACATAACACACACTCGCAAAATCATTGTCTTCATTGCATATCAAAAACACTACTTTGGTTTCTCATTTACATAATGAAATATCACTGTTCAGCCTAGGACCTTACTCCTCTGACCAAGTTCATGCTCTTCCAGACTCCCAAACACATTTTAAACCTATCCTAACATGTTACACACCAATCCATCAAGTTACAAATCCATTATAGTGGGTGGATTGGTGAAAATCAATACATTACAGCCTCATACCCTTACACTGTCAAAATGGGGAAGACTTAAAGAAACCAATGAAACTCTGAAGTTAAGACACCAAACCAGTCTCAAATGAAGTTGGTAACATATTTAAATGATCTCCACAACCTTCAATGCATCACACACCTGTACGGGTCCGTACACAGAGAAAAAACACAAGAAAACATGAGAAAATCACAAAAAATAGAGAATTCCTTTATTTTAGTTTATTCAAATATTGAAGAGCAACCTCCATTCGAGTATTTACATCATATTTATCTTGATTCCATTCAAACTCAACTCCCCCAATGTATCTAAGTATTTTTTTGAACTTCTTAACTAACTTATCTCTTGACAACTTTTCCAAAAATGCATTTTTTTTGCAAATGTCAAGCCAAATCACCCCCCTAAACACTTAAAATGACTCAAAATAACTAAATACATATTAAGAGTGGTATCATGGACCTTATTTAACATAGATCAAGATCTCAGACTCAAAATCAACAAAAACCTTTCTTTTACCCATCTTGACATGGACTGACAATGTTTTGCATTTTTCCTAATTTGACATATTTTGCAATTTCCTCGTTGCATATTGACCAAAAGACCTTCAAATTAAACTATTGAACCTTCAAGACTCTTTTTACTTTCATCCCAAGGTGTAGGTGCCCCTGCACCATACACCCCCCCATAGAAAAAACTCTTGTCCCAAGAGTAAAGTCTTGCTCCTTGTCTCCACATTGCTGGTCCATGCATCTTCAAACTTGATGTTTGCCTTCTCCTTATCCCTGGATCAGAACTTGATGTCCTCCTAGTCCTTATACCTAGAAACAAACAAGGGTTAGCAAAACATTGTTCCATATTCTTCTTTGCTTCATCTCCATAATTGTATCCATCCATCTTTGGTTATATACTTTGCCCTCTCTTCATTGTCATCGGACCTTTGCACCTTTGCTCACACTGTCCTTTCCCCATTGTTATTAGACCATCAATATTTATATCCCCTTTCCTCCCTATCTTATGACTCATTGGCCTCTTTTTCACCATCTCATTACCCTCTCCAAGCTTTGTCCTAACACCTTTTTAATGCTTCTTTACTTGATTCAACTCCACCGGGCACTTGACTGTCCCTACTAGCACACTATCCCTATCTTTTGGCTTTTCCAAAGGATCTTCCCTCTCACTCTGCCCCTTATCAGTCTGAGCCACTTTTTCATTCCTTTTCTTCTGCCACACAAAGACATGCTTCTTTCCATCTTCTTTCAAACCACACCTATCCTTCTTACCCACTATCCTAGCATCATTTGTAGGTATCTCTCTTGTTGTCCCAACACCATAACCCTATTCCAAATCATAATTTATGTTGTCCTTCATATCTTCAAGCTTTATAGGCTCTTTCTTGCCAAAGATCACAACCTTAGGCTTACCTTTATCTCTTTCTCTTCCCTACAAAGGAGTTAATTTGAAACTCTGATCATCCTTCCAAATGGTATAGGTGTTTGCCCAACCATCATACATAGACCTCCTATCAAATTGTCATGGCCTTTCCAAGACCACATGACAACAATCCATTGGAAAAATATCACATAATACTCTATCCTTATACTCCCCAATCTCAAAATCAACATATTCTTGCTCATTCACCACTAAAGTTTGACTATCATTCACCCAAGAAACTCTATAGGGTGCTACATGAGGTATCTTTTCCAAACTTAACTTATCTACCATCTCCCTAGACATCATATTATCTTGAGAACCAAAATCAATGACAACTTGGCACACTTTACCTTTGAATTTTAATAAAGTTCTAAAGAGACTCCTTCTTTGACTCAAGTCTTCCTCCTTAGATGCCTGCAACATAGTTCTTCTTACCATGAGTGCTTCTCCATCTTCTGGATCAACAAGTTTTCTCACACTTTCACATTCTTATTCTTGGACCAATTGTGTTCTTCTCTCACTCCTTCTATCACCACTTGAAGATGAACCTTGACCTTGAGGACACTTGAAAAATGGGTGTCCAAACTCTTGACAATTGTAGCATCTCCCTGAAAAGGTTTTTGCATTTCTGCCTCCACCAAATCTGCCTCTTGAACCTCTCCATCCACTTCTAAAATCAGATTTCTCTTACTCCTTCTTGACATCTCCTTGACTCTCATTTTTTGTCTTTGAACTAGGGTTAAATCCTCTACCTCTAGAAGTGCTACCTCTTCCTCTTTTTGCCTTCTCTTGTCTCCTCTTTAGTTTTTCTTTTGCCCTCATTGCCATTTGAAGGCATTGTTCAACTGATTTTGGTGCCATCAAGTTGATTTCATCTTGAATGTTGTACCTCATACCATTAAAGTACCTAGCAGCCATTTATTCCTCATCTTCTTCATATTTAGTCCTTATAATTAGCCTATAAAACTCTTCAGTGTATGATTGCACATATAGTTCCTTTTGTCTAAGATTTAACAACTTCTTAAGCAATTGAACATTATAATCAGAAGGAAGAAATTTACCTTTGATTTTTGTTTTCATCTTCTCCCAAGAAGTGATCTTTCTTTTTCCTTTTTTCTCCCTATTCTCTTGTACAAAATTCCACCACATCAAAGCATGTCCCTTCAGTTTTGTTTTTGCCCTCTTTACCTTATGTCCTTCATCAACCTCTTCATGTCAAAATAGTTCTCCATGGCTCCAATCCAATCCAGGAGCTCTTCACTATCAAGTTTTCCTCCATACATAGGCACATCCATTTTTCCATGTTCATCCTTCTTCACAGCCTTCAAAAGCTTCATTGTTCTCACATCTTCTGGATCCATCCCCTCTTCTTCACTAGAGGTCTCCTCTTCAGACTCACTTTCTTCCAAAATGACCTTACCTTTATATTTTAATCTATAAATCTCCTTCTTCAGGGCTTCTATCTCCTTGTCATGATTTTCAATCTTCCTTGCAACAACATTCCCCTTAGGAGGCATTTTGATTCCTCCAATTACCCTCTTCTTCTTACACACAAACTTCAACCTTCTTTCACAAAAAGACCTACTCCCTTGCTCTGATACCAATTTGATGTAGAGAGGGACAAATACCTACTCCAAATGAAAAATTAATGATCTCATATCAACCTACAAATAGATTCCAAAGATCTCACCAAATTTCACCCTTTGAGCATGCTTCCCCTAACAGTATTCCAAACCCAATTCCAAGCACTTTTCTCAAGAACTTCCCAAAACACTTGGAAAATAAATTTTTGATTAAGATACCCTTTTTAGGGCTACACAACATACATCAAAACTAGGGGTGACTTCTTTGGACTATGTTTGACTTCCAATAAGCCTACCTAGCAAAAGGTTTCCCAATTAGCCCAAAATTGCAAAGGAAGTTCCCTTTAAAGGTGATGTTTCCACTCAAACACCAATAAAATTCAATGTTCATAATACCAACCCACCAATTTCATGATTACTTTTCCCACATAAGGCCATTACCCTGCTGCTCCAAGAAACCCTCCTAAACACAAGCAAAAACAAGGGTTTTCAAGGATTTCACAACTCCAAGCCTCTCCTAGTCCTCCCAAGGGTCCAAACACCTTCTATTTCCCCTGAACAAATATAACACACACTCACAAAACCACTATCTTCATTGGATATCAAAAACACTACTTTGGTTTCTCATTTACACAATGAAATATCACTGTTCAGCCTAGGACCTTAGTCCTCCGACCAAGTTCATGATCTTCCAAACTCCAAAACACATTTTAAACCTATCCTAACATGGTACACACCAATCCACCAAGTTATAGATCCATTACAGTGGGTGGATTGGTGAAAATCAATACATTATAGCCTCAAACCCTTACATTGTCAAAACAGGGCAGACTTAAAGAAACCAACGAAAATCTTTTCTATTATGAAGTTAAGAAACCAAACTAGTCTCAAATGAAGTTAGAAACATATGTAAATGATATCCCAAACCTTAAAGGCATCACACACCTATATGAGTCCGTACACAGAGAAAGAACACGGGAAAACACAGGAAAATCATAAAAATTGGAGAATTCCTTTATTTTATTTTATTCAAATCTTGAAGAGAAACCTCCATTCAAGAATTTACATCATATTTATATTTATTCCCTTCAAAATCAACTCCCCAATGTATCTAACTATTTTTTTGAACTTCTTAACTAACTTAACTCCTGACAACTTTGTCAAAAATGCAATTTTTTGCAAATGTCAAACCAAATCACCCCCCTAAACACTTAAAATGACTCAAAAGAACTAAATACATATTAAGAGTGGTCTCATAGACCTTGTTTAACATAGATCAAGACCTCAGACTCAAAATCAACAAAAAACATTTTTTTACCAATCTTGACATGGACTGACAATGTTTTGCATTTTTCCTAATTTGACATATTTTGCAACTTCGTCGTTGCATATTGAAAAAAATACCTTGAAATTAAACTATTGAACCTTCAAGACTCTTTTTCCTTTCATCCCAAGGTGTAGGTGCCCCTTCACCACAAAGGTAATGGGAGCTACCATTTTAACCAAACATTCTGCATCGACATGCTTCCACCAACACCTAGAGTATATGGAGGTCCAAAAGAGATCAAGATAGTACAAATGATAGTCAAACCAACTATCTTTACCACATGGGGAGACATGAAAGATGAGGAAATATTTGAGGAAGATCTCTCATTTATGATCTACAAGGAGGACCAAAAAGAACCACAAAAGCCACAACCCATTTTAATTGATCCTAACACTAGAAGGTATCAATTAGTCAAACAAATGGGATACAATGGAACATGTGTCCTTGGGCTACACAAAAAAGGTTGATTAGAGCCTATCATAGTGGAACAAAGACATAAGAATATGGGGCTAGGTTATAAACCAAAAATTGGACGAACCTCTTGGAAGAAAAAAGAAACTTACGCTAGCGTTAAGGCACTGGATATTTACCATGTCATGGACAATGAATTACCCATTGAAGACTTATTCGACAACTTTAGAATTGATAGGTTCCCTCTCTGGTACATGGAAACCATTCCCAACATCTATTACCATTCTGAAACAGACTCTAACGAATACGAATGGGATTCTCCTTCCTTCGTCATAGGATATGATTCCCCTAACTCTAGTAATGATGACCTAGATACCCAGTGGGAAAAAGACACCAGAGCCATATTGACCCTTTCACCTACTTTTGTAAGCTTTATAGACCAAGATGATAGTCTTCGACTCTATTACCCACAACTCATAGATTGGGATCAACAACAACATTCACCTATTTTAGATCAATTCTAGAATGATGAGATCATCACAGAGTTCATGGGACTTCAAACAAACAGACCAAAAGGAGATCACAAGGCAAGGTTCTTCAAGGAACTAGAACAAGAGGCATACTTTGGTGGAGAGATTGAATTTTCCAGTCGCAAAAATGAAAGAAAAAACATAAAGATACAATCCCCTAGATAAAACCACATTGTGGCTCTATCGGATCCAAAAAAGAGAAAAATAAAGGATGCATTTGAAGGTGAAAACCTCCCAGAGGCACCTAAAGATGGAGGATTCAATCTCCCTATATCAGAATATCAAGAAAGACCAACACTCCTTGTAGAAGAAATAGAATCCATAAATGTTGGTACAATAAAGGACCCAAAGATAACATACCATGCAACATCACTTGATCCTGAGGAGAAAGAAAATTTCATAGCATTCATCAACGAGAGAAAGGTAAACTTTGTCTAAACCTATGTTGACATGCCTGGACTAGATCCAGCTTTAGTGGTACATCATCTAGTTATCATCCCTAAAGCAAAGCCTATCAAGCAGAAACTCAGAAAAATGCATCCCCATATAGCATTACTGGTAAAGGTAGAACTAAAGAAGCTACTATATGTGGGTTTCATTAGACCCATCGACTATCCACAATGAATATCAAATCTAGTACCAGTGTCCAAACCCACTTGGGGCATAAGGATATGTACAGACTTTGGAGACTTGAACACGACCTGTCTAAAATATGACTTTCCATTACTGAGCATTGACATGATTGTAGGTCTAACATAAAGGTATGAGATGTTGTCCTTAATGGATGGTTTCTCTGGATACAACCAGATAAAGATCTCTCTAGATGACCAACACAAAAAAATATTCACTTGTGCTTGGGGAATTTTTTGTTGGAATGTAATGCCTTTTGGTTTAAAGAATGCAGGAGCAACCTATCAAAGAGCGATGACAACCATATTCCATGACATGCTACACACAATCATGGAGGACTATGTGGATGACATCCTAGCAAAGTCAATCAAAAGGGAAGATCACTTGACAAACCTAGCAAGGGTATTTGATTTATTGGAACGGTACAATTTAAGACTCAACCCTAAGAAATGTGTGTTCGGAGTAACATCTAGAAAGCTATTAGGGTACATAGTATCAAGAAGAGGGATAGAGGTGGATCCTATAAAGGTAAAATCTATAATGGAGATGCCTCTGCCAAAGACACTCAAATAGTTGAGGAGCCTACAAGGGAAGCTACAATCAATCAAGAGATTTATTGCAAAACTGGAAAACAAATTCCACCCTTTCACTCATCTCCTACACAAGGAAATCACCTTCAAATGGGATGGGAGATGTGACCAAGCATTCCATCAAGTCAAGGAGTATCTACTTACTCCTCCTGTATGCATGCCACCAATTCCAGAAAAGGAGATGATACTTTATGTGTCTACAACACAAGAAACATTGGGAGATCTCTTGGCACAACTAGATGATAACAATAAAGAAAGGGCAGTCTACTATATTAGAAAAACATTGGTGGGATATGAACTAAACTATTCACCCATTGAAAGAGCATGTCTCTTAGTCATGTTTTTAACACAAAAAATGAGACATTATATCTTAAAAGGAAAAGTGAACTAATTTCAAAGGTGGACCCACTCAAATATTTACTAGCAAAAACAACCTTAACAAGGTGAATAGCCAAATGGATGATGATCTTGAGTGAATTTGATATAGAATACATAGATAGGAGAGCTATGAAGGGATAATTCATACCAGACCAACTAGCCGAAGCACCCATAGATGATCATAAACCTCTCAGAGTTGATTTTCCAAATGAGAGTGTCTTGATGACATAACAGACAGGGCAATGGACTCTATACTTTGATGGGTCCCATACTCAACATGGTTTCGGAGCAAGTATTTTATTTCTCACACAACAGGGATATAGTATACCCAAGGCCTACAAGATTGCATTCCCATGTAAAAATAACATCTCAGAGTATGAAGCTCTTATCATGGGGCTCAAAATGGCGATCGAATGGAGAATAAAAGAGCTACATGTCTTTGGAGACTCTTAGCTACTAATCAAATAGGTGAACGACAAATACCAAATAAAAGATGACAAATTACTACCATACAAAAGGATGGTGGATAGCTTCAAGGAGCACTTCATCAAAATAACCTTTGAATAGGTTCCTCAGATTAATAACAGAGTTGTTGATGCAATGGAAACAATAGGCTTGTTGCTTGATATTCTTCAAAATGTGCCTAAATATGAATTCCTCGTGGAACAACTACTAGTGCCAACATTTGACATCCCAGAATCAGAATTGGTATGTGTTGTTATTGGTCCTAACTCCCCATGGTACCAAGATACTTTTGACTATATCCAGAACGGTATCATACCACTTGACTTAATGACTACTCAGAAGAAAATATTCACTCATAGAACCTCTTGTTTTATGATCTTAGGATAAACCCTATACCGTCATAGCCTAGATGGTATGTTAAACTAGTGCCTTAACGTAGAAGAAGTAAAAACGGCCTTACAAGAGGTCCACAAAGGTATTTGTGGATCCCACTCTAGTGGACCTAACTCAATCAAGAAGATACTTAAAGCAAGGTACTATTGGCCTTCCATGGAGCAAGACTGCATTCAACATTCTAGAAGGTGTCGACAATGTCAACAAAACAATGATCTAGTTCATGCACCAACACAAGAGTTGAGACATATCACAACGTCATGGCCTTTTTCACAATGGGGATTAGACTTAGTAGGTAAAATATCACCTGCTTCATCCAACGGGCATAAATTCATTATGACCACAACAAAATACTTCAATAAATGGATAGAGGCAATTCCATTGACCTATATCACTGGCAAACAGATATCAAAATTCATTTTGAATTATCTCATTTGTAGGTATGGAATCCCACAAACAATTGTAATACATAATTGCACCCCATTCAAGAATTAGGATGTCCAGGAACTCTGTTTCAAATTCTCTATCCAACATTGATTTTCTATGCCCTACTATCCTCAAGAAAATGGTTAGGAAGAGGCATCTAATCAAACAATCCTGAAAAATATTGAAAAAATATTGTCAATGATGTTAGTTGTGATTGGAATTTGTAGCTAAACCCATCCTTATGGGCTTATCAAACCATCATTCACACACCTACTGGTGCGACATCTTTTTCCTTGGTCTACGAATCAAAAGCTATATTACTTATCGAGGTTGAAATCCCCTCATTATGAGTCTTATTAAAAGGCATGGTAAGCAACGAAGAATACATGGTATCCATATTGAATGAATTAGAGCTCCTAGATAAAAGGCATTTAAGTGTGTTAAACCATCTGCAAGTTTATCAAAATCAACTCAAATGAAGCTATGACAGGAGAATCAAAGATAGAAACTTTCAAGTTGGTGACTTAGTCCTCAAGGAGAATTAGAAGATATAATTGAATCAAGATGGAAAGGGAAAATTTGAATCTAAGAGGTTAGGTCCATTCATCATAACATCAAGCTATGGCTCTAGGAAATATCAGTTGGCTACCCTTGAAGGAGAACCTTTGGTTGAACCATTGAACAACAACCACCTCAAAAAGTTCTACACATGAAGCGCATCAGAATACCCTAAGAAAAAGGGTAAAAAAAACCCAAAATAATAATAATAATAATAAAAATAAAAAATCAATAAAAATAGTAAAGAGAAATAAAAAATTCTTTGAGTGAAAACCACTTTGTGGCGCTCATAGAACAGGTACTGTAGTGAAAACCTGGCAAATAGGCGCTATGTGTGAATAAAGCATGCATCATTATCTATCAACACTTTTTCACAGCATCCACCCATCCATTTCATGAATCATGTGTCCAACCATGGCTTGTCACTAATTAAGATAAGTCATTTTATTGGGGGCAACTTCCCGAAGCTAGTCATGGATTAGATCTTGCGACATTCAATCATGGTCAGAAAATAACAAAAGTCAAAAACACTAGAAAAGAAACCCAAAAATATAAAAAACATACGAAAAACATCAAAAAATAAAACAACATCATTGGGTTGTTCCTTCACTCAAACAGTCTAAGATATAACCATTTTCTTGGACCTCAAGGCTAGTTCAAGTGAATTTCCCACAACACATCCTCTAGACACAGAAACGTGATATCAACCCAAGCTATCGATGTTGTTTACCCAAAAAAATTCAGGCTTTGAGTCAAATGGTAGAACTATGTGGTCTTTGCGTGTACAATGTAGGCAAGGCTTTTTAGCCCCCGAGACCCTAGGTCAGTCCCCTTAGTTTTCCAACATGCTTTATTTCAACTTAGTAAAAAAAAATGCAAAATCCCAAAAACATATACAAAATGCAAAAACCAAAAACATTCGCAAAACAGAAAAGGTCAAACCAAGTGAATGAGACTCTGCATGTACAACGTAGGCAAGGCTTATCTTTGACGAGCCCCTGAGGCCCTAGGTTAGTCCCCTGAAAACAAAATAAAAAAACAACATAAAAATAACTTAGAAAATTAAAAAAAGGCCCATCCCGTCATCAACATCCATAATAAATGTTTCTACCATAATAAACAAACCATCCCAATCACCCTTTGCTAAAAAAAATAAACAAACAAAGCAAACATCAACAGCTAGAACTTTCAAGCAAAAAAAATCGCATAAGAGTTGACTATAAACAGACGTAAACAATGCCAAAGTATCAACTACCTATCTTTTTAAACAAGTCCCAACAACATCTTGAGATATGCCTTAATGGATCCATTCCTACAATAGACATGATCAACAACGAATAATAGCCACACCCTAAATAAATATGGAAAGTGATACTGCAACTTTGTTTTTTATCTTTTTGTGGTCTTACTTTTTGTGATTTATTTTATTGACTCATTCTTAGGATCTCTCAAGGATGTCCATAAGGATTTAGAGAAGAAGGAATGGGGGCAATTGAGCATCATTTCAATTTGTTGTTTGTAAGATATTTTTGTAATATTACCATGGCGGATACTTGTTTTATTGAGTACGAAAGTTGTATTAAAATAGTTCGTGAAGCAATTACATGTTAGGTGTTCTACACCTCTCTGTGTGACTGGTCCAAAACATTTTCAAGCAACCCCCCTATACTTTAAACAAAGTTTTTGTATGTTTGGTATGAACAAAGATACTATTTGTTTGTAGAGTCACAGTCCACACAATAGATACAAAGTCACCTTGGTAATTCATACCCTGGTGCATCGTATTTGTTTGCTACATCAAATAGGATTGTTCAAACTACGAAGCTTCCAAGTAAAGCAAAATAAACTCATCAATGGCATCACATTCTTACTAACATTTTCTTCTAATATCATCCACTTTCTTCTATCTTCTCAATCTTACTAACATTTTCTTCTAGTCAAACATTTCTTTTGTCAGTCCTTGCACTTAATGCATCACATTAGCTTATCAAAAAAATTGGTTCATTATCTAGAATTTTTACCAAATTTCTCGAGGGGGCACCATCCATGCTATCCTTTTTTGGGCATACTAGGGAAAATATTGTACTTGGGGCATACCAGGGCAATGTTCTTTGAAATAAAGCAACCAATACTTTGTATCAAAGAGGGGGGAAATGTAGACACCTAAAAAAGTCCTAACTCATGAACTAACATTTTGGGCACTCATATTCATCTATTAATTAAGTGATTTAACATCATTTAATTAATTCATCATTGAACAACATCAAACAACATCAAACAACATCGAACAACATTGAACAACATCAAACAACATCGAATAGCATCGAACAGTGTTGAACAACATCAAACAACATCAAATAACATCAAACAACTTTGAACAACATCTCGAAACATCTTGGAACATGTCGTACCATCTCAGAATGACTCAAAACATCTCAAAATCATCTTGTAACATCTTGAAATCATCCCACAACGTTCCCACATCGCACCACATCAAAACAACATAAAAAACCCTAATTCATCTATTAATTGAATAATACAACATTATTTAATTAATTCACTTTTTCATTATTTCAAACAAATTAAATAAATTTCATTTATTTAATAAACTCTTGAAAACCCTAATTCTGCTATTAATTAAATAAAACAACATTATTTGATTAATTCACATTTCATCATTTCGACCAATTAAATAAATCACATTTATTTAATAAAGTCCTAATCCCACTTTATTTCGTCTTGATTGATTAAATAATGCCAATTATTTAATTACATCACTAAAACACCTTATTCCTCTAACTACATTAAATTATTAAATAATAATTTAATTACAACACTTTCCCTCCAATATTTTGAATAATTAAATCAAACTATTCAAATCAATTATCAAAAAACAAATCAAACTAATGCAACTTTGTTTGCAAAATTCAAACTTGATTTGCACGTTCAACTCCAAAAAGGAATTAATTAATTAAAACAATTAATTTATATTCCTCACCCACTTTCTGATTGAGAAAATTACGATTACTGACTAAGCAATCTAATTTGTTAACTAATAAATCCAAATTGTTAATTGAACAATCTATTTTGTTAACTAATCAATCACAATTCCTAACTAAGCCATCACATTCCTAACTAAGCCATCACAATACTGACTGATCAATCTAAAATTGTTAACTGATCAATCACATCCTTGACTAGCCAATCTATTTCACAATCACCCAAATTGTGCAATAAACTTTGCACAATTTTCTCATGTCTAATTCCTCTCAACACACTCCGACCGTTGATCTGAATATTCTTCAAAAGAATATTGATCGTCCATTTCAAATCTCATTTTCTATATAACAAACCCCTTTCCTCACAAATAAAGATTGGAGAATTAACATACCTTATGCAACAAAGTGTCGTCCAAATCATCCTTGAGAGAACTTCATTCCTTCCTTCGATCAACCAAGCATTCATCCATACTTTGCACACGAAATTTGGAGGCTTTGCTATGATACGAGCAATCCAACATCAAGCAAATACACTCCACTACAAGATGGTGAAACTGTCTTTTTCTTTCATTTCATTTGGTAATCAGTAGGTTCCTTATTGTGTTTGCAATAGTATAGCTTAATCTCGTATGTGTAGGAGTTTTAGATTTTAGATTTGTGCATTTGACTGTAGATTAGATTCTTTTGTCAAATTGCATTCTTGTTCATCTTGAATTTGAATCTAACGTCCTTTTTCCTCCTCACACAAAACCATAATTAATAAATAATTTCAAATTTAGAAAGAATCCAATGTCATTTACTATCAAAACAAAAGTTGTATAAATCACAAAAAATCCATGAAACCTCCTAAATGTAGCTTAAAGAAAGTTTATAGAATGGGTTTCAACATGAGAAGCTTTCTACTACAACTCTCAAAGAATGTATTATAAGCATGATACAAAATTCTTCACACTCACAGTAATGCAGTCAAAAATTTATTCCAAAAGTATCTTAGTAGGAGTTAACTAAAAATATAATGAATTTTTGCTTGGTTTCTTTTAACAATATGCCACGTGGAAATGGAATAATCACTAAGAAACCCTAACAATAAAAAGTGAAGTAAAGGTTCAAGAAAGGAAATTCCAATGTACTATTGTGTAATGGTAACGAAGACACTTATATGAGCATGACTTGAATAAAAATCCCTACCATTGAATTGACATCCATCTGAAGAGAAAATAATCAATGTAAGGATTTAAGCAATATAAGTCCAAAGGGTTATGTTGTAACGATAATGGAATCACCATAAGAGCATAGCCAAGGAACAAATTCTTGTGACTGTAATTATGTGATCCATAACTCTATTGGTCATGTGGCATAGTTGTATTATAACAAATACAAGATGCATTCATGTGTGACCCAAGTTTAATGTGGCTATTTTGTGATAGAAATGGAGGCACTCATATGAGCACAATTCATGTACAAATTAATCACTATCATCACAATTAGGTGTCAATCATCATTGGGTGCATTCAGGTTGACTCAAGTTTAGCTTGTTACAATGTAATGATAGCATGATCTAAGAGCGATTACCTCTTGCTGCAATAAAGAGCCTATAACTCTGGTTGATATGCAAAGTGGTTGTTTTATATCAATTATGTAGTGCATTGAAGCACAACCCATGTTTAATGGGCTATTCTAGAGAGTGATCAATATTTTCTAAACCTTATGAATGTTACTTAAAAGGAATATGCAAGGGCAGTGATCATATAGAAATGATAAGGTTTTTTATTCCAAAAGATAATGAATACTTACAATGAGTCTAGTGATGAATGAGGACAAAAAGTTTACACATGATTCATCACCGTGACAATGTCAAGTGCAAGCTACATGAACAATTCTTAGCTATACCTTGGATTATGAGAGGTTCATGAAGACATGAAAGTGGAGTTTTGAAGAGGATAACGCTCTATTAAATACAATCATGTTACAAATGGAAAAGGCTTTCACCATGAAGGTCTCCTTGAGCATTCAATAGTGGTAGACCTATTAACAAAGGGAAATGATTTGTGTATAAAAATTTATAAAAAGGCAGATTGCAGATAATAAAAGATTGTTATAAGACATAAAATATGATAGTCGTTGTCAATGGATATGAGGGAAATCCATGTGCAAAAGATACTCTCTATGACTATAATAAATAGGACAAGTACCATGAAGCTAATGGAAAATCAAGAAGTAGGGACAGTTACTATAGCCAATGGATAGTGGCAAAATTTTATGAGGATAGTTAGCTCATACATGATAGTAAATATGACCTTAGTCATAGTTGAAGCTAGCATAAGTGGATATCAAGTAATTGCATTAAGATTGACCTCATTGAAATAGGATAGTCATGGTTATCAATATTTATAAGACATGAAAGGACAAAGCACAATTATCTTGAAGAATTTTAAACTGTCGTCTTCATATATGAATGATAGTCATGAAAGATCAATCATGAAGGATTCATGGGACAATTATAGCCACATGACAATGGGTGATAAGGGAGATCTAAAACACTTGTTTATTTAGGTAGAAAAGGATGGATTAAAAGAAAGAGAAGCTATAGTCATGATAATTTAGATAAAGAAAAAATGCAATGGTAGGTTACTTTTGAAAACCCACATCAAACCCTAATGAGATTTTCTTGAGCATTTGTTTTCAAATGAATATATTTGAGGACAAAACCTCACAGATTGTTAGTAACTAGAGGAAAAAACCCCTACTAGTTTGTAAATGGCCAAGGATGAAAACCTATTGGCCAAAGAAGAGGTTCTCACCCATAGGTCGTGACTAAATTTTAATGGTGGTCGACATTGGTGATATCAAGATAGTAAAACATACATATTTCCATTTATTCATCATTATTTTCCTTACAAAGACATAGATATTTCCATTCATAACCAGAAAAACTCCTCATAACCAATAAAACCCATTGACACTTCAATAATGAGACTATTATCATGTCTTAAACATATCATGTCCTGTGATCTTCTCAAAAGATCTGCATTGTGATATGAAAGTATCACCTATGAAGGTGGTTGTTTTCTTAATAAGAGATTTGACTTCCTAGTTTGGGCTTATGATAGGGATAAAACCTTCATGAGGAGACAAGCAAGCTCTTCCTCAAAACTTCAAACAAAATTAAAACCCCTAATGACATAGAGTATACCTGGCAAGATGTGAGGATGAAGGCTTCCAAGAAAACCTTGAATATTACTCAATGTGGGCATGATCTATCCTTAAAACCTTGGACAATCTCCTCATGCATGCAACATGTCTTCAAACCCTAATGAATCTCTGCAGTGTGGATGAATTCAAAGCCAACAAAGAAATGTTTCTTCAGATCAAACTCAACATGCCTTTATCATAGGTCTTCTCAACAACATGGATAGATGTTGGTGCAACCAACTACTAGTTCTATGCCATACCCTCAAAAAATATTTGGACTTCTTCCAACCAAAAAACTAAAAAATCCCTAACCTTCCTCTGTTACATGGCTCAATAGACACAAGGAAGAAAATTATCTTTTTCATTGTTTGGCACCCAAAATAAAACTTAGTCTTTCACTAATATCTCCTTTTGTTTTTACTCGATGATCAAATTAGTCATTTATTTAGTCATTTATAGCTGTGTTGCAAAAACTAACTAGAATTTAATCATTTTTAGTTGTTGTGACTAAAAGTTTTAGTCATGTAGTCATTTATTTGCCAAATTCTACTAGTGTGAGATATACCTTTCCACCATCAAATTTCTAATAATCTAGAAACCACTCTTGTTGGGGAGTCATGTGGAATGAATATTTTGAGTTAATAATCCATGCATCATCACATGCATGTGTTGCTAAGGCCATGACAAAGGAATCTCATTTATCCTCCTAAGGACATTTATCATTAGATCCACCTTTTTTCTTCTTTTTCTGCTCAGGTTGCAATTCTTTTTTAAATGAATTGGCTTGTTGTAATTCTAGTGCTTAGCCTTAGAATTTTTACTAAGATACATATATATAACTTTATCCTTCTTTCCTTTCTTATTCAACCATCCATAGGAAGTCAAATCTTCCTTTATAGATTCAAAAAAAATCAGCTCATGTCTTTTGAGAGTAAATTTCCAACTATCTCATCAAGCACAAGCTTTGAAACAATGCTCTTCAAAGCCATCAATAAGTTATCACACAAGTGTAGAAAAAATGTAGAAGGGTCGTGCATCAATCTTCCTCTTCTACTTTCACATCAATAGGTTGTAATTGGCTCACCGTTATGTTGAATGCATTCAAGTGCCCTACCATAGAAAAAACTTATTAACTAGTGATTTATCCAAGTATAGATTGTACAAATTCTCCTAGAGGGCTTTCAAGGTGGATTCTTCTTAAACACTTAGAAACATTAAATTTTCTAAGAAAAACTTGATAAGGCTTCTTGCCTTTTGTTTCAACACAACCCAATCTTCATCTTCCACCAAAATTGGTTTGGATTTAGCTACTACAACCCATAGATCTTGATCTATTAGTAGTTTCTCCATATCTTTTGTAGTTGTTCTTGCCATTTTTCGTAAAACAAGATCTTTGTGCATGTTCTCACTCAAAACAAGATAAGTCCAAAAAGTCTCATTCCTACCACTTAGTAATTGAGGTTATCAAGTTCTAATGGAAAATGAAAGGAAGCTAAGGTGCATAAATATTTCCTTCACTAATCAATGGGATAGTAAATGCACAAAATATTAGATATAAAAAATTCTAATGAAAAAATCACACATGCAAGAACATGCATGGATATGCAACCTACAAAATGATTACATAGAGTTATAGTTGGGAAAACTCTTTTGAGAGGAAAACACCACATTCCAAAGCACATACCTAATTAAATTACATTAACAACAAGGTTACATACAACTCTGGGTACATGTCCTTAAGCAAGTATCACTAACATTAAATTTGAGAGTAATTTCTATAACATAATGGTATTCATACAATACACTATGAAAACTACATCCAAGCACCCTAATAAATAAAAGAGACACAAAACAGAAACCATCCAATGGTTTTGGAAAAGTACAAGCCGATATGTAAGATGTATGGCACCTAAACCTTATGACCCAAATTCCAATGCCCCATTCCAAGTTTGAATTATAGGTTATATTTAGAATATTCCTTACAATTGTCATAACTAGTCATAACTAGTCATAGCCAACATTCCAAGTTAGGTGCCCCAATTTATCATGTTCCTACATTCAAAGATGATTGATGATATATGCCATAAGATTGTTATAATGTTGGTCAAGATTCTAGTGTTCCTCATAATCATGCTCTTACATGTCATAGAATTCCTGAAAAGTAACTCCCACATCTTGCAATGCCATAAGATGCTCTTACACATCATAGTGACAATAGATGCTCTTATAACTCCTTACATCTATTCCAAGCATTCCAAGCCAAGATGAAACATGTGCCAAAGAGTGCCACCTAAAAGTGAGATGTCTCACTTCTCATGTGAGAACAAAAATAATACATAAATACAACAAATAGTAAATATGTAATATTGAGAATACAAGGTTGAGACACCTTTCCCAACATAAACATGTGTGGTGTTGCACAATGTTGTAAATGCTTCTTTAGATGTGTATAAACAATGTTGCATGGTTGCATGCATACATTGTGCAAAGTTGTGAAATTGTGTGTAAACACTATACATAGAGCTGTGTGAGTGGCTGCAAAGTTGTGCAATTGCACATGAGTACTACGTGGGAGCACTATTGACATAGAGGTTGTGCAATGCCAAGTGCGTAATAAAATTGTTGTGTGAGGCTATGTTTGAATCAACCTAGTCCAACAAATGAGACTATATGTGGAACCTAGTTCGATAGGGTATATATCCAAAAGAATTCAAACTAGTCTTAAATTTTGCATGGTTGTAATTATTTTGATTGATAAGCTCGTAATTAAAGTTAGTTTATATGCCAAACAAAACAAGTTAAACACAACAACAATACATTTATAATCACCAAAAATAAATATAAAACTATACACTTTTATCCCTTGCAATTCCTTTTATCATTTAATTACATTAAAATAGGGATAGATCACATCTTAAGATGAAGGTTGGTGGAATCAGAACAAACACAATTTTTTTCATAGCTCAAAAAATAACCCCAGGTACACTACATTAAAAAGTGACAATTGCCTGAACATTATTGATGGCGTCCCACAGAAATGTTGAAGGAAATTTCTGTAGTGCAGTGGAGCTCCTGTGGCTTGCTTTGAGGGATGTGTAAAATTAGCTCTGAAAATGAGTAGTGTGAACAAACCGTTATTACCTGCTGGGAAAGTGGGAAGTGTGATTGACAGAAATAAATAAATGGCTATGGTGCCATGTTTGAGGACGAAGATGGTGTCAATGTTCCATTGTAGCTTGATACAGGCACTGCCCATTCTATACCCGTCTACATATCTTCAACTGTTTCAGGCCTGCATTCCCAAGATTGTTCTTTCGGAGGGTAAGCAAATCCATTCTCTTGCCAGTAACAGGGGATTTTCGTTTGCTTCACACATTTTTTTTCAAAATAATGTTCTGAACATGTATGTGAAATGCAGTAGTTTGGTGGATGCTCGTAAAGTTTTTGAGCAGATGGCAAAACGAGACATCTTCTCATGGAATATGATCATTACTGCTTACCGAGTTCATGGTTACCCTCAACAGGCATTGACATTGTTTAATGAAATGCAACGAACAGGTGTCCAACCTGACCACTTCACCTTTGCCACTATCCTTCCAGCGTGCGCCAAACTAGGAGTTTTGGAAAAGGGTATGAGCATCCATCGAAGTATAATGGAAACCGAATTCTTGTCAGATACTGTGGTTATTAATGCTCTCATAGACATGTATGCAAAATGTGGAAGCATACACAAGGCACGGGAACTGTTTGACAAGATTCCTCAAAGAAATGTTGTCTTGTGGACTGCGATGTTAGCAGGATATGCACAAAATGGTGCTCTTGATGAGGCGTTAAAACTTTTTAAAGAAATGCCTCAACGAGATGTTGTCTCATGGTCTGCAATGATTGCAGGATATGCACAAAAAGGCCTTGTTGATAAGGCTTTGGAGACTTTTAAGGAAATGCAACTGGCAGGTGTAAAACCAACTACTACAACCTATGCCAGTGTCCTCTCGGCCTGTGCCAAAGTGGGAGCATTGGAACAGGGCATGGAGTTCCACCAACGAATTATTGAAAGTGGATATTTATCAGTTGTCTTAGTTGCAAATGCCCTGATCGACATGTATGCAAAATGTGGAAGCATACAGAAGGCTCGGGTTCTATTTGACAAAATGCATCAAAAAGATGTGATCTCATGGAATGCGATGATTGCAGGATATGTACAAAATGGTGTCCTTGATGAAGCTTCAAGGCTTTTTGAAGCAATGCCTCGACGAGATGTGGTCTCATGGTCTGCGATGATTGCAGGATATGCACAAAATGGGCTTGTTGAAAAAGCCTTGGAAACTTTTAAGCAAATGCAATTGGCAGGTGTAAAGCCAAACTCCACAACCTTCAGTAGCATCCTCACAGCTTGTGCGAAAATGGGAGCTTTGGAACAGGGTATGGACATCCATCAAAGTATAATCGCAAGTGGAATTCTGTCAGATGTTGTAGTTGCAAGTACCCTTATAGACATGTATGCTAAATGTGGAAGCATGGATAAGGCACAGGAACTTTTTGACAAGATGCCTGAAAGAAATGTGGTCTCCTGGACTACGATGTTTACAGGATATGCACAAAATGGGCTTGTTGAAAAGGCCTTGGAAACTTTCAAGGAAATGCAACTGGCAGGTGTTAAGCCAGACCCCACAGCTTTTGCCAGCGTCCTCCCAGCCTGTGCCAAAATAGGAGCTCTGGAACAGGGTATGGAGTTCCATCAAAGAATAATTGAAAGTGACTTTCTGTCGAATGTCTCAGTTGTTGATGCCCTGATAGACATGTATGCAAAATGTGGAAGCATACAGAAAGCACGTGAACTGTTTGATAAAATGTCTCAACGAGAAGTGGTGTCATGGAATGCAATGATTGCAGGATATGCAATGCATGGATATGGAAAGGATGCTCTCAAACTCTTTGAGCTAATGAAGTATTCTGGAACAAACCCTGACCACGTAACTTTCATTTGTGTTTTATTTGCATGCAGCCATGCAGGTCTAGTGAATGAGGGCTGTAAATACTTAAATTCTATGAATGACTTTTATTGCATTATGCCTGAAATCGATCATTATGTATGCATGGTTGATCTTCTTGGCCGTGCTGGTTATCTTGAGGAAACACTAAACTTTATCATCAAAATGCCAATTAAACCTGCAGTGGTTGTGTGGATGTGCTTGCTTGGCTCTTGTAGATCACATAAAAATATAAGACTAGGAGTATTTACAACAGCTCTCCTTTTGGAGCTGGATCCTAAAAGTGCTGTGCCTTATGTTCTCCTGTCAGACATCTATGCAAAAGTGGGCAGGTGGGGTGATGTTCAGAAGATACGGAGTTTGATGAAAGATAGAGAAATTAAAAAGATACCTGGGTGCAGTTGGATTGAAGTCCATAAAACGGTACATGCTTTTTGTGTAAGAGACAAATTCACACCTTTAAACACAGGAGATCTTTGCAAAAATAGAGAAACTGTCCCAACAGGGTATTTTCTAGATTCATGCCATGCACATGATGTGGACGAAGAAGGAAAACAAATTAATCATATGGCACTATGCTGAGAAATTGGTGATGGAATTCAGATTGTTAAATACATCCCCGAGAACAAGTATTAGATTCATCAAGAATCGGGACATGTGTTGAATCCGTGTTGTAAGGGAAATTGCTGTCAGAGATGTTAACCGGTTCCATCTTTCAAAACAAGGACAATGTTCTTGTGAAGATTATTGGCGATGCTAAATGAAGCAAGCTGTAAATGCAAGCTTGCACTAGGACACGATGTATCGTGACAGATTTGCAGCTTTAAGAAGGAATCAGGTTTTATTTTCAGTTTCCAAAAAGTGTATTTTTTCTGTGTTTGGATAACTAGACAATGTTGCCGCCTTAGTAAAATCAGATGTATAGTTCAATCAGTGCCTGTATTGAGTGACAGGATTTATGTTAAGCTCCGTTTTATAATACAATGGAGGTGTTATGACATTGAACTGTTTTTCAGGAAGCCTAGACATCTTTGGAATGAAAAGCTGGAGCAGAAGATGGAAAATGGAAAAGCGGAAGGAGATGAATGCTTGAAGGAAATGTGAGAGGAGAAGGTTTACGATCAATCCAGTGTTTGGAGAGGATGAGGAAAGCATCTCCTGTCAATAAGTAGGAGGTATTTTCCACAACGTGTCAAATTGTGATATTGTTATAGGATCCAACCGTGTAGTTTTTCGAGTCAAACTCATTGACCTATGTTTCATGAGTAGTGGTTCCCAAGAACCCATCTCTCATGATAATGAATGGTCCACTTAGCACTCATTGCATCTCTTGTTAGTTTTTTAAGAACTTTATTAGTTTGTATGGTTTCTTTGTCTGGAGAAATTGCATCTTTTTGAATGCCAGGGCTGCCATCTGTATTAAATTATATGTATTATATTATGTAAGAAAATTTTGTCTTCCATTTGTATTAAATTACATGTACTATATTATGTAAGAAAATTTTGTCTTCCATTTGTATTAAATTAGATGTACTGTATCCTGTAAGAAATTTTTGTATTCCATTTGTATTAAATTACATGTACTGTATCATGTAAGAAAATTTGTATATGGCCGTGTGGATTTGTGTTTCTGTAAGGGATTTTTAATGCTGATTCACACCCCTTTCCTTTCTTGGAGAGGTAATGTATGTTTCTGCCTTTGCAATGTTCGTTTCATTTAATTTGATTTCAATTTGTTTGCTTTTAGTTTGAGACAAATTCTTCATGCAAAATTAAAGTCTAAACTTTATATATATAAGGCTAATAGAATGATATCAGTGTGAAGAGACTAGAATAAAGAGAATATAATTCATATAAAGAGAATAGAATTCATATAATGATTCAGGGGAAGTGAGACATTTAGGAGTTCACAATTTCTTAGTATTTATACATGTTTTATTTGGCTTTAGACAGGACCAGTAGAATATATGGCAGTAGCATGACAATCTATATAAACAATTGTAGCGTCATTTTTAGATAACAACCATACAAAGGAATCTTGCTAGTGCTTGATAGAGTGACAACCAATCTCGTAACTATGAACCACTCATCACCTCCCGACATGTATAATAATGCCTACCACCATTCGTTGAAATAGACAAAGAAGAAGTTAGTAAGATAGCTGACTTAGAGGTAGAACATAATGAGAGCTTAGGTGTTCATGCATCAACCTCTTAGATCTTGTAGAAAACCATAGAATATTATACAACTTCACATATTGTCATTCGTATAGTAGTGTTTAGTTTATCTTTCCTCTCTCTACAATTTGATATAGTTCTTACCCTTTGTCATTAAAAACACAATTATCCCATAGCACATTTAGTTTTCTAAGTGTGACTATCCTCTAGACACCATGTTGGGCCTTAGATCATTTGGATTAAAGCCTTATCATTGGGATTAGAGTCTACATACTTCATATCATAACCCATGTATTGAAGTCTACATTTGTATTGTGTCCTAGTTTGTATCCCCATCCATACAAGGTTGGATAATGGAAAGTTGGGGCTTGAGACTTGTGGCCCTTCTACATACCTTCCTATCATGATCCTAGATTGTAGACAAAGCTTCAAAGATACTAATTGTAGATATGTTATAATGGCAACAAGAAGATTTAGAACAATAGTACATATATGAAGCATCATCAATCACTTTACTTGGCTTCTTGAGCATGTGCAACATCCTTTTATTATGTTATGATAACTAGACAACACTATTGCCTTCATAAAATCAAAGGCATAGTGAAATCATAGCTATATAGAGTGTTAGGATTTATGTTATAGCCATGTTTTGTAATAAAATGAAGGTGTCATGACATTGAACATCTTTGGAATGAAAAGATATATCAAAAATGGAAAATGGAATAGTGGATGAAGAGGAATGTTTGATAGAGATAGAAAGTTGCTAAGCTAATAGGAAATGTGAGAGAAGGCTTACAATCAATCTTGTGCTTAGAGAGGATGAGGAAGCATCTCATGTTAGTTTTTTACAAGCACCTTTATTAGATAAATTATATCTTCTTGTGCCCATGCTAGGTCTTCTATTTGTATTAAATTATAGGTGTTGGATGTGTAAAAAATTGTAACTAGTCATGTCGATTTTTGTTTATTTTGGTAAGAAATTTCTAATGTTGTTTCATATTCATTTGCTTTCTTGGAGAGATAGTATATGTTTGTGAATTCACAATGTTCCCTTTATATACTATGATTTCAATTTATTTGCTTTTAATTTGAGCTAAATTCTTATAATTTGTGTATGCAAAAGTAAAATCACATCTTTTATTATATTGCCTATAAATGTGTGATGCTTGAAAAACTTGCATAATAAGACTAATAGGATGATATTAGTGAGAAGAGAATATAATCCATATAATGATCTAGGAGAAAATGGTACACTCTTGAGCTCATAACTTAATCAATGCTTACACATGGGTTACTTGGCTTTGTTAACAACTTACTCATGACTAGAATAATATATGGCTATAATGTGACAACCTAAATCCTCTCTATACTTGCCATACACATTTGATGACATCTATTCTAATAGACCTATTCCACACAAGAAATTGTAGTTCCATTCTCAAATAATCATGCTAGGACTTGGTAGAGCGTAGACAATCTTGTAACTATGAACTACTCATCACCCTCCTATATGCATAATAATTTATAGTACCATTCTTTGTAATAAATAGATAACTTAGTTGTTAGCTAGCTTAATGGTAGAACATGAGGATGGCTTAGGCCTCCATACACTCAACCTCTTGGATCTTGTAGATAACTATATAATATAATACAACTTTGCATATTACCATTCTCATGGTAGTGTCTAGTTGTTATTTTATTTGTGTTTCCCCTTTTAATTTCTTTTTGATATAGTTCTCACCCTTTGTTACTCAAAATACAATATTTCCATAGCACATTTAGTTTGCTAACTTTGTCTATCCTCTAGACACCATTCCAAGCCTTGAAAAATTGGTATTAACACCTACATGCTTCATATCACAACTAGTGGTCTTTAAGTCAATATTTGTACCATGCCCCAATTTGTAAACCCATCCATGTGAGGTTGGATTATGGAAAGTTGGGGCTTGATAATTTTGGCCCTGTCACATACCTTCCTATCCAATGACCTAAGATGATAGATAGAGCTTCAAAGATACTTATTAGAGAAATGTTCTTTAAAGAGAATGCATTATGATGACAACATGAAGATTTAGAATACTACATGTATGTTATATAACACGCATTTTCAATCACTTTGTTCAACTTCTTGAGCACGTGCAACATCCTCTTGAGGGATTTATGTCCATCAAAAGCTTTGACGGGTCCATAATGTTCAAGGTACAAGTCAAACTAGACATACTTATATTTGAAGACAACATCAATGCAAATGCTCTAGATAATTGGTGTTGACAGTAAAATATAAACCTAAGGTTTGGATTATTTATGTTAGAGAAATTAACTCTAGGGTGATGCAATAAGGAAATTAGAATAACATAGTATAAAATATATGAATAACAAGATTTACACAACTATACACATTCATGAACACAATAAGGTAGGCATGCTCATATATTTATATCATACACAATGCACAATCTTTATTGCAAGCATATATATACACATCACATATTCTTGGGTAGCATTTATTATATATATTCTTACACATATATTGTGTGTCTTCCTTTCTATATCTCCTTTTCTTGTTGTGGTGAGGCTAAATGCTTTTGTAGCCTTCTTATAATGTGGGGACATGTCCTTATGTGTGTCATTGTGTCATTACATCCTTCACAAGGTACCACATGATGCTATTTTCTATCATTGTTGCTTCATCTTATTTATAGTTCTTGACTTGCCCACATCCTCCTCATGCCTAATCCATTGCCTTGTCTTCAAGACATCTTTCACTATCAAAATGGAGGTTTCATCAAAATTTGTTTATTTGTCTACCTAAGGAATAGGTGTTTGTAGTTAATCTTTATCTATTCATATGTACTCACATATTTGCACCATGTACTGAATTCTTTACATCATTATTGAAAGGTCCATATTCCCTCTATTTGTAGTCATTAGAGTAGTTGGTTATGTAAGTGTTGGAATGATTTGTTTCATTTTTTTTAGAAGCTTGGGTAGTATTGATAAGTAGGTGTCTAACTCTAACCCCAACACCTTCATTTGCATTGTGGATTTCACTCTTTGTTCCCTTAGTTGTGTTGTGATTGGATATTTTATAGTTGCTTTTTATGATCCATCTAGGTTAGCCATGATATTGTAGTTTCTTGTGATTTGTAGAATTTGAGCCTTTGTGGAATCTATTTGAGTCTTCTAGGCCATGGTGATATTCTAGTTGCTTAAGATGTTACCACAAGCATTCTCTAGTTTCTTAATTTATCGGTCCAAGTCCTTTCAATTGTTTATCCACTTTTGTTGTGACTAAATCAATTTTTATTTTTCATATTTTTCTATGATTTGTTTCTTAATACTCTATTTTTCTCGCTCCCAACTAATTGTTTGATTTTGCAATCCTGATATTGCTTTTTCAAATTGAGTTGCAATTGCTATTGATGAATCCATCTATATTTGCAGTTGTTGTGATAATTTCCTCATGCCTTCTTCTAGTTTGATATTTTAATGCATAGCTCATGTTTTGCATTGTTTGTAAATGCCTATCCTAACTCCATCTTTTGTATTGGCGATATTTTTGTGAATTCAATCTAGTGTCTTGTAGAAGAATGCATGAGTATGTTTTGACTTACTATCACTACTAAAGTCAATTGCTTTTGTCTAGACAAATATTCCTTTATCTTTCTTATTGGATCATTCCTTGGTTCTTTATCTAGAGTGATTGATTGTGTTGATGCCCCCCTATTTATATTTCCCATTTTTTTCCTTCTCTCCTCCAATTTGTTGACATAAATTATCCCTAGTATTTGTTTCTACTATAGCATTTCCCTCTATATGTATTGGTTTCTCTAGTTGTTGTGCACGTGGTGGCAATAGCAATGGTGTAGCAACTTTTACTTCTTCCTTTAGTAGTTGTTTTCTTTCTACAAATTTATTAAAGGCTTATTGGGTTGCCACAATGACCTCTTCATATGGTTTTTGTTGAATTTTTGTATTTTCTTTATTGTGCAATAGGATATTTATCCTATGTATTGTTCTCAATTCCCATTCCTATAAAATTTGTACCTTCCTTCTTGTTGTTGGATAGAGATTTAAGTCTTTAGCCTCTTTTTCTATTGCTCTTGTTTTGATAGATATATCTATCTTGAAATTTTCCTCTCTTTGTTTAACGTGCTTTTGTAGAATTCCTTTTATCTCCTTCGGAAATCCTTTAGTGATTTTCTCTATGGAGTAAGGGTTAGTTGTGATGAATTTATGCGTTGTTTGCAAATTATCTCTTTGTTGCTTGCGGTGGTTGGAGGGTAATTCTATGTCACTTATAATGGCTTCCCTACTATGTATAATATTCTCAACAATTTCTTCCTATCTAGAGTAGGTGCTTGAGCTTCATCCTTTTATTGATTTTTTCTTTGTTCTTTGTAGTAGTTGTTTTCTCTTTGTGGTTTCCTCTTATTCCTCTTTTGAATTGTCATCATACACTACCAATTTCCTTTGTGCTTTTTGTTTTTATCTCTTTGGTTTTTCTATTGCCCACTTGATTCCTTCTTTTTTCTTGCAACTCATTTCTAAAAAAGAATTTTTCCATTCTATTGGAGTTTTGTCTTGTGAGGGGTCATCTTCTATATGAACTATCTCCCTTTTAGTGCATTTCCTCTCTTTCTTTCTTTGCATTTGGTCTTGTAGTATTATTTTTCCCTTTTTTGGTGGAGCAATTCCATTAGTAGCTCCTAGTCATTTTGATAATTGCTTTGGATATTCTATGTCTTGTTTCTTTTTAGTTTACTTTTTTGATGTGTCCTTAATTATCGACAGAATGGGATATTTCTTGGATTTAGTTTCTTTGGCCATTTTGTCAATTTTCTTCTTGATTTTCTCCTTTGCATCTTTCTTTGCCTTTTTGTTAATAGATACTCTCCAAGTTCCAAACCTTTCTATGGATTTATCTTTTGGATATGATACAAGATGCCAAAATGTTCTTTGTAGTAGTTCATTAGATGCCTTGTATGGTAGTGGTAATACCTTGAAGGTGTGTATTTCCATTGTTTCTAGGTGGATGTAGTCTTTATTGATCATAAACACTGCATCATTCTCCAAGTTTCTCACAATAATGTGACTTAATGTTTCGCTCTTGTATTTTATTTTAAAACATATCAAACAATAATTCATATTTATATTGACAAAGAGTGGTGTTATGAAAATCGTCCATATTCTCCTTGATTATCTTTATAACCGAATTGTGGATCTCCATACAAATGGTTTAATTCCTTATAACTCACTCAAAAAATAGAGGGTTAAGAACGCATTATTAATGAATTGTACTTGAATTCATGATGTATTTTATATTTTTTCTCCAACTTATCCATTAATTTCTCCCTTAGGGTTCTACAAAGATCATATTCTTTGTTATTTGTGATCACTTTGTATGCCACATGAATATAGGTGGTTAGAGTTGAATCTTCCCTTCTAGTATGAAATTTTTCATAAGCTATGCATTTAGTGGCATACCTTACTCTAGGTTCTATAAATTTGTTGATGGTGAGGAACCACATGTTGAAAGTGGCATGAATGAGCATGGTGACAACTTTGATATCTACTCTTTTGGGTTTTTCTATTTTTCTCAACAAATTGGTAATGCAATGAATAGCTTCGTTGGTGATAAGGAATGAGTTGTCTAGATAGAATGTTTTTGCATGAATTTGGATTAGAACC
The DNA here is from genome assembly GCA_007115665.2 of Sequoiadendron giganteum. NCBI lineage: Eukaryota > Viridiplantae > Streptophyta > Pinopsida > Cupressales > Cupressaceae > Sequoiadendron > Sequoiadendron giganteum. The sequence continues at coordinate 236,806,604 of CM021110.1, read as the reverse complement.
AATTTGATCCACTTTTGGTCATTGCAATTTTTTTGAAAATTGTCCCAAATATCAAGTTTCAATAATCTAAAGTTGACATATTATGTGAGGAACCCACCATCTCTTTTCTTTTAGGGTTTTCTCTCTTGTACGAAATTGTTGTGATCCATATTTGTTAATTGAAATCGATGTATTTGTGGACATCCTCTACATAAATGACTCTAATAGGAATACTTGAAAATTGTCCTTTTGGATTATTCTCCATAATTTTCCATGGTAAAGGATTGTATAGTAGCCTTTTAACATATTTAGCATCAATTAATAGTAGAGTAGGCATGATTTCCATAGCTTAACTTATTCTTCTTCTCTCTTCATTCTTTTGTTGAAAACCCTTATTATTTTTTTCTCATGTAATAACTTGTGTTTACTAATCTTCTTTGTGCATTTTATGTTACTCCTTGCCTCCTTTTAGTACTTTTTGTCTTCAATGAACATCATTTCTTTCATCATTAGTGTTTGTCTATTGATTTCATATGAGGGAATTTTTGTGGGAACTTATTTCCTACATTAAATATTTTTGTGGCACATTATCATATCTAATATGCATTGTCTTCTAGTTTTGTTCTTTAATTTGATTCATAGTAATGTTTTAATCTTGCTTTATCAACATATCAAATAATAATTTCATTACTTAGGGTCTTTAATTGAACGCGATAGTTAGATGTACATGTGATTTGTGCAATATGGTCCTAGCCATTGAATCTTTAGTTTATCTAATTTGTCTAACTTATTATCTAAAGCAATACCAAATCATGCAATTAAAATTACTTAGTTCTTATATTCTAGTGGTGCCATGGATTTTGCTTCTATGTCTCATGTGTTTTCTTTTATGCCACAAGTAACTAATTTTCACATAACTTTTCTAACTCCACTAACTAGTGTTCAAGATAATATTCTTCATTTAGTCAAGTAGTAATTGTGGTTCATAGATTGTGAACTATGTAAACAATTATTTTTGCATCTATTCCATAAACCAATTGGAATGGATAATATTATGAAATATTTATAGGTTGTGAGGTAGTTCTAGAGTATTGCTAGTATCTTTTTATCCCAATCTAATGTATATTGTAAACCTTTGTAAGTATTTTCCCAAGATTTTGTCAAAATATTCACTCACACCATTTGTTTGATGGTGATATTATGTGCTTTTGCTATGACTTATCATAAATGAATTCAAGAGTTTCTTAATGATCTTACTAATGAAGTGCTTTCCTTGATCACTAATAATATTTAAGGGACACCCAAATCTTGTAATGGGGTTTTCCTAAATGAAATTAGTTGTTATCTTTGTAGTGCACTATTTTGTCAATTCTTCTTTCACCCATCTAGTTAGATATTTGATATCAATTATAATGAAACGATGCCTTAGTATTCTAGGTAGGGGTATTGATCGTTTTGATGAAATCAATTGCCTCTTCTTCAATGGTGCCATGGCTAGAACTAGTTGAAGTGGTATTTCATCTCTTACAATTGGCCTTCTAGTATGTTGATAAATGTTGCATGTGCAGCAATAGTTGTTAGCATATCTGAATAATTTTGACCTCCAAAGTTAAGCTAATAGAACTTTTTTTTTGGTTTTGGTTCCATAATTACATCCTCCAAAAATACATCCATGTGCTTCTTCCAAGACTTGGTTTCATTCATGGTCCATGACTACTCTTCATTGAAATTATCTTTTCCTAAAATGTATAATTCTCAATTAGTGATACTATAGGGGGGAAATCTTGCAGGTAATCTACTTTTATATTCCTTGTTGTAATCCTCTAAGAAGGTACCAGTAGATAATAGTTGAGCAATATCTTGTAAGCCATTGGGTACGACACTTATATTGAATACATATAAAACAATTAATCATATTCAACATGTTCTCCTTCACCATTTTTTATTATAGAAAGATAGTATAGCCCTTAATTATCTTTTCTAGGTTTCACCATAAGATTCTTGAAATTATATTCTTGAAAGAGCATTAGCCATCGACATATTCAAACTTGTATTATTGGTATGTTTATAAGATATTTCAGTGATTCATGATCTATGTAGAAAATGAATGGTTTTTATTATTTTCATGCAATTGTTATACTCCAGTTGGAGTGTCTCTCTAATTTTAGAACTAAACTTTCACCTCGTGCATGATTTATCATGCAAATTATTTGAATCTTAAACTTATGTTATTTGATTATAATAAACTTATTTTCTTTTTCTTTTTGCTAGTTAGCTATTTATATATTTATATATAATAATAATATCCTTATTATATTATTATTATATATAAAAATATACATTATAAGATTTATCAATATCAAACATTTGAAAATAAAATATTTTATTTTCCCAATTAAATTAATTTTTCAAACAAAACTTTTAAAAGACATAGTCATCATTTAAATCATAACACACATATGACACATTCATGATAACACGATACAATTATAATCATACACAATGCATGATGAATGCAACTATGTGAGTGTGTGTGTAGGATTTTCATCATGTCAACTATTGTTAGGCGGCTAGGTCATCTCTACCTCAACCATATTCTCACCTTCAACCTATTCATACACTCATTCGCACTTAATCTCTTGTCAATAGGTTAGCTCATAAAACCATAATCCATAATCAAAATATTTGCATCATAATAATTCATCATTATTTTAATCTCAATAGTATGCATTTTAAAACAACATCTAATTTATCTTCCACGAAAACACATTAATCTATGCTTCAAACACATATTGTCCACTAGTCTCATCCAATTCCATTTATTATCAAATAAAATTTATGCAAGCAAAAATCTAGATGTGACATAGCCACAAAGATTATTCAAGATGTAGCACTTATGGTCCCACAGATCCCCTTAATGCCAATGTCATGGTTGGTACTCACCACATTGGTGGTCCTTAGCTTCTTAGCATGACCATGGCTTCCTTGGTTGACATGATAGTGGGAAGTTCCCTCGTATGGATCTTGCTATTTCACCTATTCACATAGCTTCCAATGATCTAGAAGAAGAAATTAAGAGGACTTCACCATAGGTTGGGAGCCTACCCTAATGGTTAGGATCTTTCAAATCGCTATAGAAAACCACCTAATAATGACCCCTCATCCTCTCCCAACCTAACTCTTGCTACTTAGAGGTGTGACCACTATTATTTTCTTTTTTGTTAAACATAGACTCTTGGAGATACAATTCTATTCCAACCATTTATTTAAATTATGTAGTATTATAGTAAGAAACATTTTACAACATGATGTAGCTCAATTTTCTAGAGCTTGAAAATTAAATCTCAAAATATACTATGTTCTACTTTATCCTTGAGTATAAAAACATTTTTAACAACAAAGAGTCAAGAAGGTACAAATTAGAAATGTGTATTCAGTAATTCTCATACTATATTGATAGATAGAAAATTATAGAACAATCACATTGAAAAGACAGTAAAAGTATTGACATGTTAACATGAAGTTCTCCTATTTGGGAGTCTCCCTTGAACTCATAAAACTTGCCTTCCTTATTTTCCCTCAAATTGACTCTCTAATCCTCGATTCCCCCCTAACTACTCAACTCACTAAAGATTTCTCCTAAACAACCTCAACTAAAAGCGAAAAATAATAATTTATCTATCAACTATTAAGTGAAGACTTGTCAAAACAAAATTGGGAATAAACATCTAAAAATAGTAATTTAAACATCCTAAAATGATTGAATGGGCCTCATAACCAACTAAATGTTAAAAAAGATTGTTAGAGCAAATACTCCACATCATATTAACATCATAAAATTTCATGTCATAACCATATAAATACAAATAAAAACTAAAACATAATTGAAATATATTTAAAAAAATTTAAAAAAAATCTTAATTAAATAAAATAATTCTTAAATAAAATTAAAATAACTCTTAAAAATAAAATAAACAATAATTTGAACTAATATTATTTTAGTTTTAGTAGAGATATGCATTATTTATAAGGCAGAACAGCCTATACATTCTGCGCCTTGTTTATCTTGGGTTTAGACCAATTTAGAAGCGTAGCAAAGTTTGGATAAGTTTCGGAAGCAGAGGGTGAACTAGTGATGGCTATTTCTCCCTTCTGTTCCTCTGTTTCCACCATTACCAATATCAGCATCAACAGGGATACGATTTCAACCATTAAAAACAAGCATTTCATCCGCACGCTCACTCTCAATCCGGATCAAGAGTGGGCTCGTCTCCTTCAAGCTTGCTCTCAAAGCAGAAACTTGCTATTGGGTAAACAGGTACATGCTCGCTATATAATCATATTCTTGGTTTGTTTAGTATAGTTTCATGTCAATGCCAATCCCAATGTTCAATGGCATTGTGTGTTGTGATGTAGTACCCTGTGATTTGAACAGGTTCATGCCCATTTGATTAAATCTGAATCCAATTTGGGTACTTATATTTGGAACAATCTCCTAAATATGTATGCAAAATGTGGGGATTTGGATGATGCCTGCCAAGTGTTTGTTAATTTATCTGAACGGGACTTAGTGTCCTGGAATGGGATTATTGCTGCCTGTGTTAAAAATCGGCACTATGAGGACGCCTTATGTTTCTATGGGCATATGCAAGAGCTCGGTGTGAAGCCCAATCAGTACACTTTGGGAAGTGTTCTCAAGGCATGCGCTACTGTTGGGGACCTAGATCAAGGAGTAGAGATTCACAATCGTATTGCTCAAAGTGGAACTAAGTTGGATGTGTTTGTTGGAAGTGCGCTTATTGATTTGTATGCCAAGTGCGGTAGTGTTGATGACGCCAAAATAGTTTTTGAGGGAATGATCGAGCGGAATGCAGTCACATGGAATACAATGATCACCATGTATGATCAGAATGGACATGGCAAGGAAGCCCTTGAATTGTTTTCTACCATGCGACGAGCTGGTTTGAAACCTGACAGGTTTACCTTTGCCAGCATTCTCAGCTGTTGTGCCACTCTTGCCCTTCCAAATCACAGTAAAGTTTTTCATGCTGATGTTATCAAGAATGGATTTTTGTCTGATGTCTTTGTGGGCAGTGCCCTTGTGGATGCATATGCGAAATCGCAGAACATGGAGGATGCGTGTCAACTGTTCGTTAGTCTGTCAAATAGGAATACAGTTTCATGGAATGCTATCATTGCAGGATATAACCAAATTGGACAGGGGTGGGAGGTGCTGAGATTTTTTTGTCAAATGAAAAAGGCTGGCGTGAAGCCAGACCACTTCAGCTTTGCTAGCCTTTTAAGTGCATGTGCTGCCATGGGAGCTCTAAAAAATGGGGAGATGATTCACTGTGAGATCGTCAAAACTGAGTCTGAGTTGCATGTCTTTGTTGGCAGTGCTCTTGTGGACATGTATGCAAAATGTAAGGGCATGGCAAGCGCACAGCGTGTGTTTGACAAATTTCTTACGCGGAATTTGGTAACTTGGAATGCTATGATTATAGGGTATGCCCATAATGGACATGGTGTAGATGCCTTGAAACTATTTTTTGAAATGCTACAAATCAGGGTGGAACCAGACCATTTCACGTTCACCAGTGTGCTCAAAGCATGCACTACCCTAGCAACTCTAGAAGGTGGCAAGCAGGTTCATGCATATATTATCAAAGCTGGACTTGAGACTTGTGTAGTTGTGGGAACTGCCCTTGTTGACATGTACGCCACATGTGGGAGTTTGGCAGATTCTTATGAAGTCTTTGATAGAATGCCTGAACGAAATGCAATCTCATGGACTGCAATGATTGGAGGGTATGCTCAACATGGCCACAGCAAGGAGGCTCTTGAACTCTTCAAGCAAATGCAAGAGGAAGGCATACAACCCAACAAGGTCACGTTTATTTGTATTCTCTCTGCATGCAGCAATATGGGGTTAGTGGATGAAGGCCGTCTTCATTTTGATTCCATGGCCCAACATTATGGCATCATGCCTGAGATGGAGCATTATGCCTGCATGGTTGATGTGCTTGGTCGTTCTGGCCAACTTGATGCAGCTCTCAACTTTATTGCAGATATGCCTTTTCCCCCTGGTACTTCAGTTTGGCAATCCATGCTTGGTGCCTGCAAAATCCATGGGAATTTGCAGCTAGGAGAACAAGTTGCAAAGCGTATTCTTGAGATGGATCCAGAACATTCTTCAACATATGTACTCCTTTCCAACATGTATGCGGCAAATGGCAGGTGGAATGATGTTGAAAAGGTAAGGAACACGATGAGAAATAGAGGGGTGGTTAAGGTTCCAGGTTGCAGTTGGATTGAGATAAAAAACAGGATACATACATTCTTTGTGAAAGATAGATCTCACCCACATACAAAAGAGATTTATGCAAAGTTGGAAGAATTGACTTTGTTTCTGAAAAGTGCAGGTTATGTACCCGACACAAATTTTGTGTTGCATGATGTGGAAGAGGAGCAAAAGGAAACCTTTCTGTCCTATCACAGTGAAAAACTTGCAGTTGCTTTTGGGCTTATTAACACCTCACCAGGTTTACCTATTCGAGTTGTGAAAAATCTTCGTGTGTGTGGCGATTGCCATACTGTGATGAAGTTTATTTCAAAGCTTATGGGCCGAGAGATTTTCATGAGAGATAACCATCGGTTCCATCACTTTAAGAGAGGAATGTGTTCTTGTGGTGATTATTGGTGATCCCAAATGCATTTATGGTAAAATAGTTAGCAAATTCATTAAGATTGAGAGCTTCTGAATTGGCTGGTAGTCCAGAGATCTTGAAAAGATGCAGTTTGGGAGGGGATTTTATTTGGACATTTGGGCAATTTTACAAATGAAGACTGGATAAGGAAATTTTCATGTCCAATCATTAAATTTTACTTCCCTAGACAGGGCCACTATGGGAAGTTCTCTCTCATCTTTTTTTGATTGGAATAATCATATGCTTACATCAATGGGAAGATAAGTGGAGCTTTAAGAAAGCATATCGGGAGTGTTACTGCAGTTATATTTACCAATAGGTGGAATTCTGTTTTGCTGTACTATCCTTCAAAAGATCATATTTTCTTTTTTCAAAAAGAGCTAATATCTCTCTCCAACAAATATACTTTGGCTTTATAGTGGAATGAATATAGTTAGTTAATACGATGGAGAATTCCACAACTGCAAACAATGCGTATCTTCCTTCTTTGGAAAACATGATATTTAGTGATCACTTAAAAGGACTTCAATCATGCTTATCAATCAGTTGGCCCAAGAAACAACAGAAGTTTTATGCTGTAACCTTCCTTCACCAATTGATTGATGGCCTCCCTTTCAAATGTGGCTTTTCTATCCCACTTCAACAAGTCTGAATTTCTGTAGGACTCATTCAAGCACATGCACAAACAACAGTTTGCTTGTCTGTCTCTCCCATGACCGATCAGAATACTGTTTCATGGAATGCTATCATTGCAGGATGCAACCAAATTGGACAGTGGTGGGACTCTGGAAAGAGCTGAATTTTTTTTAGTCAAATTGAAAAAACCGGTCTGAAGCCAGATCACTTCAGCTTTGGTTGTCTTTTACGTGCATGCTCTGCCATGGGAACTCTAGAAAATGGGGAGGTGATCTATTGTGAAATCGTCAAAACTGAGTCTGAGTTGCATGTCTTTGTTGATAGTGTTCTTGCGGACATGAATGCGAATTGCAGGAGCATGGCAAGTACGCAGCTTGTCTTTGACAAATTGCTTACCCAGAATTTGGTAACATGGATGCTATGATTATAGGTTATGCCCATAATAGACATGGGGCAGATGCCTTGAAATTATTTTTTGAATTGCTACAATCAGGGTGGAACTGGACCATATCACATTCACCATTGTGCTAAAAGCATGCACTGCCTAACATTTCTGGAAAGTGGCGGGTGGATTCATGCACATATCATCAAAGCTGGACTTGGGAACTTTCCTTGTTGACATGTACGCCACATGTGGGAGTTTGGCAGATTCTTATTAAGTCTTTGATAGAATGCCCGAATGAAATGCAATCTCATGGACTGCAATGCTTGGAGCATATGCTGAACATGGCCACAGCAAGGAGGCTCTTGAACTCTCTGAGCAAATGCAAGAGGAAGGCATACAACCAAACAAGGTTACCTCCATTCATATTCTCTCTGTGTGCAGCAATATGGCCCTAGTGGATGAAGACTGCATTTATTTTGATTCTAGAACCCAATTTTACGGCATCATGCCCCAGATGGAGCATTCTGACTGCCTGTTTGATATCCTTGGTTGTTCTGGCCAACTGAATGCAGCTCTCAAATTTATTACAGATATGCCTTCCCACCCTGGAACTTCAGTTTGGCAAATCCATGTTTAGTGCCTGAAGAATCCATGGGACTTTGCAGCTAGGAGAAAGGTCACAAAGTGTATTCTTGAGATGGACTCACAACATTCTTCAACATCTATCCTCCTTTCCAACATGTGTGCTGCAAATGGCAGGTGGAATGATGTTGAAAAGGTAAGGAGCATGATGAGAAAAAGAGGGGTGGTTAAGGTTCCAGGTTTTAGTTAATTGATGTTAAAAACAGGATACATACGTTCTTTGTGAAAAAAAGATCCCACCTGCATACAAAAAAGATCTATGCAAAGTTGGAGGAATCGACGTTGTTTATGAAAAATGCAGGCTATGTACCTGACACAGTTTGTGTTGCATGATGTGGAAGAACAGAAAAAGAAAACCTTTCTGTCCCATTACAGAAAAAAAAATGTAGTTGCTTTTGGGCTTATTAACACCTCACCAGGTTCACTTATTTGAGTTATTAAAAATCTTTGTGCGTGTGGTGATTGACATACTGCAGTGAAGTTTATTTCAAAGATTGTAGAGCGAGAGGTTTTCATGAGGAACAATAATTGGCTGCACCATTTTAAGAGCGGAATGTCTTCTTGTGGTGATTACTGGTGATAGCAAGCAATTTATTTATGGCAAAATAGTTAGTACATTCATTAAGGTTGAGGGCTGTTTGAATCACATTGCTAGTCCGGAGATCTTGAGAAGATGCATCTTGGTAGGGAGTGTTATTTGGATATTGTGGTGATTAAAATGGAGACTGGATTAGGAAATTTTCATGTCCAACCATTATATTTTACTTCCCTAGACAGAGCCATTAATGTAAACTCTTTCTTATTCTCTTTTGATTACAACAATCATATGCTTATATCAATGTGTGTAAGATTGGGTTGGGGAGATAGCCAATAAAGATCAAGGAGCTTCAATGAAAGCACAGAGAGACCCAAAATAAGAGAATAATTTTATTCTATTAAAGAATGTAAGCATACAATGATTCTAGATTAGATTGGACTGCCCATGACAGAGCTACAAGTGGGTATATGTAGAGCACATCATTAAAAGTTGTGAATGTCTCCACCAATGTGGGATAATAGAAGATTGTGCATGTCTCCACCAACCTAGGAAAGTAAAGTCACATGAGCAAACACAACCTACTTAAGCAAGCTTATACTATTCAGTAATTAACTAAATACACCAACAATAGGAAGATATGTAAAACTTCAAGAAAGTATCTCAAAAGTGTCACTCCAAACATATTTACCAATAGGCAGAATTCTGTTTTATTGCTTTATCTTTCACACGATCAACTTTTCTATGGTTCAAAGAGCGCTGATATATCTCTCCACCAAACATTTTTCCCTCTATAGTGAAGTGGTTATAGTTAGTTACTACGTTGGAGAATTGCACATGACTGCAAATAATGCTTATCTTCCTGCTTGCAAAACATGACATTTAATGATCACTTGAAAGGACTTTAATCATGCTTATCAAGCAGTTGACTTGAGAAACAACAAACTATTTAGGAATAGAGGTGCAAGCCTACTTGTGTTAAACACTTAGACTTTGCACCACCAACATTCTTACATGATACTCATGTTCTTCCAAATTTTTAAAGTAGATCATTATATCATCTATAAACACAAGTACGAACTGATTCAACTAGTCCCTAAAGAAACTGCTCATCAAATTTATAAATATTGTAGTTGCCTCTGTCAATTTAAAAGGTGTTAGTAAACAGATTTGTCATTACAGTCATAGCCTTGAAAAATCACCTTCAATCACCCAGTAGGCAAAGGTATCTGTACAAACAGTTGGAGAAGTTATTATTTAACAATTTTCCTTTGCATCTAGAGAGGCAGCTCCTTTGTATGATAGAATTTTAGGATTTTTGAGTACTTTTAGCCAGAAAGTACAAAAGATTAGGGGAAAAAACAAGAGAAAGAAGAAAAAAACCTGATTGTGGACATAAGAAACACAACTAGGATGCTAAATAATTTCTTCTCCACTTGATCAAATCTTTTTGGAGTTACCAAGATCCCAAATCAACAATCGTAGATTTGTAATGCCTAGACATTGCTCCTCCTTCTGATGTGATTAGCGTTTGCTACGATATTTTGATATAATTAAGAATTGAAAACTCTACTCCAAGTAATGCTTCTCTTATTATATTGGTTAAATTTGACTTTGTACTAGAATGAGGTCCCTGGAAAATAGTTGTCAGTATACTTGCCTCAACCAAACTGCCAATATAGCTCTTTAATATCCTAAGGTTGATACCATCCTCTAGAGTTTGAAGACAATTTGATGTCCAATATACTTTTGGTTCATGTACTTGTATTTCCCAATACCTCTTAATAACACAACCAAGAGTTGTAAATTCGCAAGGTCCATAATTTAAGATAAAATTTCTCTTACCCTTAAAGAGAAGAAACAAAAAGGCATCTTCCAGTAGCATAGTTTGAAACCAAGTAAGGGCAGCATCAATTCAAAAATCAATTTCCCTTTGGCATCAATTGCATCTACAAAGAACTGCTTAGGTTGGCCCTACCTTCACACATTTACATAGATATTTCTTTGAGACAAAGTAGGAAAATGAGCTTTCCATATATTAAGATGAGCATTAGAAGCATGACACACCTTTATGACCTTAAATGCAATGTTCCTTTTTTAAATGATTTTATATCTTTTTGGTCCACTTTCGATATTCTCACATTTTGTAACTAGACCAATCAGATAGTTACTAGAAATATCTCGAAATTCTTCTCCTTTCATTGGGCAACTCAAGATCCATGGGGTGGTTATCATAAAATTGTTTCTTATTGTAGTAATTTCATTTGTTGCATTCTCCAATTTTAAATATTGCTCTTCAAAATGATCACCACGAGTTTCAATAGTATAACCATCCTTTTCACCAACTAAAATATGGACAAACTTAAATAGAGAGTTGTCTATTGGGTAGTCTATTTTCTAATAAAAATTGAATTGTATGAGAAAATTTGATTTACTTTCCCTAAATTTTTTGGGTGCCTTTAGACATTCCATTTCAACTTCATGACATTGGAAGACTGTGATTAGATTAGTGTGAAGTATAGCTTTCATTTGATTTTTATTAGCCCAAACAATCTTGTAGGTGAATTTCTAGTCAACTATTGATTTCACTCCTTTTTGTAAAAAGAAATGTGATGTTTTCTACCAATGCTTGTCTTCCTCCCCACTTAACTAAAATGTAAAACATGGGAGCATTATAGTTATTTACTATAGATGGTACTAGCTACCTTGAAATAGTGGTGAAGATAAATTCCTCTTGTGCATCACCAATGATAACAAAAAGGTCTCCATTTTGTAATAGAGTCCCTTCATAAATATGTGGTAGGAATATGTTCTTATTATAATCCAATAAACTAATTGCCCTTTTCTATATAAACTTGCATGCACTAGTGTGAATTTTTTGGGGTGATGTTACAAAGGTTCCATCCAATGAATACCATAATAAGCAGATGGGGAATTCTATATCGTTGCCATTTTCTATAGCAACTAGGGAGCTTTCCCAAGTTACTCCTTGCTTATTAAAATTCATTCTCATGTGCCATCCTCTCTCTAGTGCTAGATGCAGGTTATGAAATAGTATACTTTGCTTAACACGAGTACTACAAAAATTATGCTCATTCTTATATCTTGCATTATTTTAATTGTCATCAGAAAACACCTATAAGAGAATTTGTATTCTCTTTCATAGATTTTGGCCTCAAAAAGAAACAAGAAAGATTGTTGTGATCACATTGAATGAGATCATACATTTTCATGATCTTCTACTCTCTCATTTCACTTTTGCCCAAGATCTTGGGAAATGAATACAAACTCTTGATTGTCATTATTGACATCCAAAATGACAACAAAATGTTGCATCCTTTGTCATGAATTGCGAGTGTCATGAATACCTAGATCCCACTCCTTTGTACAAAGCCATTTGAGTAAAGAGATCTAGGTGTCCTTTACTACAAGTTGTATCTTTCATTTCATTTAGCATCAAGCTTCTTGGGGTGAATATCTCCATTTTCACTTCAAGTGTTGTGGTATGACAACATGGTGAATGCGTCCATTGTTCTTCAATGTCCATGTTCTTTCCAAGAGGTAAACAAAATTCTTCTCATGACTACAAACTAACCCACCAACAAGCCCATTGGTCTTGGAACTAGGTGTTAACACAGACCGACTGCCACTACACCAAAAGGCTAAGTTGTCAGTGAGGGTGACATCAGAGAGGTTTAAGGGATACTGACGAGAGTTAAGGGTCCCACATGACAATAATTTACCCCCCAGTTGAGAGGTCAATAGACACAGTCAATTGCGAGACGAAAAGAGTGTCAAGAGTGGGAGTCAAACCCTCACCAGTGGAGTTGCCAATTTTGTTAACACAGTCCGACTACCACTACACCAAAAGCCTAAGCTGGACTAGTGAGGACGACATTAGAGAGGTTAAGGGGTATCGACGAGGGTTGAGGGTCCCACGTGACAACAATTTATCCCCCTAGTCGAGAGGTCGATGAACACAGTCGACTGCGAGACGAAAATAGTGTCAAGAGTGGGAGTTGAACCCTCACAAGTAGAGTCGCCAATTTTGTTAACACAAACCGATTGCCACTACACCAAAAGCCTAAGTTGTTAGTGAGGGCGACATCAAAGAGGTTTAAGGGGTACCAACGAGGGTTGAGGATCCCACGTGAAGATCCCCTGGTTAACTTCCATGTAGTCAGTATGTATCATCATGGATTTTTTCTTGATAAACATGCAATTCCTCCTCATGGGGGTCAATATTAGACAAATCGTTCCTCATAATAGCATAACTACTATTTTGCACATCATCATCACATGGTCCAATTGTTTCCATACCTTGCAAATTATTATTACATGGATCAATTACTTTCATACTTGAAAATTGGGTGGATGTTTCTTGGACATCATTTGCAATTATTGACACTTCTTTGACACACAGTATTGGCTCTTCTCCTTCTTTGGTTTTAACAGTTTCTTGATTCCAATTCTAACTTCTCTTCTGTTGCAATTAATGATTCTCTTGGATCTTGCTCCTTGATCTCTTTGTTTTCCATTTTTCTCATGTATTCATATATACCCCTTTTATTGGGAAACTAGTACCTTAGTGCCTCCAAGTACTCATAAAAAATAACACAATTTTGCACGATCTAACAATCTTTGATATCGGTTAATAATTTTAGAGGCCTCAAGTTTGTACAATAATTATTGCATAAGATCCATGTTTTCTTCCTTTTGAAGACCTTCAAGTCTTTTTGACTATAATGTATCCAACATTTTAGTTTTACCCCGTAGACTAGTAGGGTCAAAACTCTGATATCATTTGTAATGTCCTATTCTAAATTTTTCCTTAATTTCTTGAAGTATAATAAACCTTGGCTCAATAAGAGTTTCATAATTAATTATAAGTAGGAATTTAACTTAGAAATTGCAACTTAATAACTTATTAAATAATTTATATTTAATGCTTATAAGATATTTTAGAAAATGTAAAACTCATCCTCTCAGTTAAATTTCCCTTTTTTAGTTTTGATAATATTGCTTATTTTTCCTTGATCCCTCCTTTTGGTGTTGATAATTAAATTATATATTGTATGTTAGTCAACCCTAACTCACAATAATAATTGTATAGCTGATTATAAATATTAATTTATCCAAAAAACTATAATTTTGAATATATACTTTAGATTTTAAAAGTATAACATACACTTCAGTTTTGAAAATATAAAACTTATTCTCGAGTCTCTATTGTAATATTTCTTTTAATTTGCAATTATCTTTCTTTGTATAAATGTCTTGAAATGTATCTAAATTCCGTCAAGTTAGGGGTTTTCATCTTTTAACTTGACAAGAAAAATTGTGGGTTTTCGTCATTCAAATTCCAGCATGAGGGGTTTCCTCCTCAAGTTAACTGAACTATTGTCATACTCTCTAGGAGTAATTATTAGATAACAAAAGATGCATTCTTCGTATAATGCTCCTTCTCTCTGTTTGGTGTCTCTTATATATCTTTTTTCTTTCAATAGTCATGTTTCTTCACATGCCCCTTGACTTTTGACTATATATATATATATTAATTTATTATTATAATTTTATTTTCAAAAGGGGACATTACAATTTTCCCTTCCCAAGATTGTTTGTCCTCAAGCAATCACAAACTAGGATACACTTAGAATTTCTTCTTCACTTGATTGAATATTTTTGAACATACGAAGATCCCAAATCAATCTTGCAAATACAATAATTTTTTTTGATGATATAGTATATTTCATTAATTGTCTATTTGTTGCTAAATCTTGCTAAACAACTTTGTTTTTCTTGTCTTCAAATATTTTAACTTGATGATTCATTTTTCCCTACAAAACTTGTTGAATCATACCTAAGTCTACTAATTGTTCTTTCCTTGCAACTTCTAGCATTCCTTAGAGTTGTTCTTTATGAAGATCTATTTTATAATTTAACTTTTGTTGTGCTACTCTAATATTATCACCAATTGCAAAACTTGAATCAAGATATGTTTTTACCTTCAATTCAAAGAGTGGGTTATCTCAATTAAAAGAAAATTCGAATCCATTTCAAAAAGTGGGTTATTTGCAACCCAATGGAAAAAGTAAAAATTATTCCTATTATTAGATTGAAAATTAGTTTCCTATTTAGACCATTTATATTGGCATAATTTCAAACAATTTTCTTTTGAATCCTTCATTTTTATTCTCAATTAGTATTAGCATTCCCAGATTGCTTATTGTTCGTTGTTGATCTAACAATTCCTGCATACTCAAAACTAGCAATAGTAGCTACTGCAACCTTTTCTTTAGCGTGTGGCTCTAATGTGTTTACTTCCTCATTTGCCAAAAAAGTTTTTGTTGAGATATCCTCAACACCTTCAATTTTGTGATTCAAAGCTTTTGAATTTGGGCTAATCGAAATGTCCTTCTCAAATGCATAATTATCTTCAATGCTCTTATGAAAATAAATCAATGATTCATCATGTGGAAGTTTGAAAGATAATGCATGATTTGGTACATCTTTCTTCAACTTGAACTCTTCTCATTCAACAAATGGAACCCCGTTCGACTTCCCTTCATTGATATTTTGGTGGCGCATGCCATCATTAGAAACCAATAAAATATCTTCTCCTACAAAGGATCTTTATCTTCAAATTTATTCTTAGGTTCCTCTTGTTCTTTCTCATTGACATGCTCATTTTCTTGTAGTTCTAATTTTGACCTTTCTTCCTTGGGTTTACAAACTTCTATTGATTTTGATTTTGATTTGGACTTCATTTCTTCTATCCAAATCGAGTCTTTTGGGTCTTGTTGCTTTACCTCCTCCTTAAGCCATTTTTTTTCTGTATTCATATAGAATTCTTTTGTTGAGAAACTAGTACCTAAGTGTCTCCAAGTACTCAAAGGGAACACAAGCTTTTACATGATCTAACAAACTTTGATATCTATTAATAATTTTAGGAACCTCAAATTTGTACAATAATTCTTGCAAA
The DNA here is from genome assembly GCA_007115665.2 of Sequoiadendron giganteum. Lineage (NCBI taxonomy): Eukaryota > Viridiplantae > Streptophyta > Pinopsida > Cupressales > Cupressaceae > Sequoiadendron > Sequoiadendron giganteum. The sequence goes on along the minus strand of CM021110.1, from coordinate 236,790,738 downwards.
AGATCCATCTTTTCTTTCTTTTATAGAGCTCCAAGTCTTTTTTACTAGAATATATCCAACATTTTAGCTTTAGTCTCACAAGGTAGTGGGATCAAACCTATTCTGTGCACATCCCACGGTCATGGCATTCCAGGTGACTCCATCTCTTTTACGCAGACATGTCTACCAGGGCGGCCACGCCTCCAGATTCTATTCCAGCGCTCCCATTTACCACAGGCAAGGAAGATGCTGCCGTAGATTGTGAAAATTCAACTTTACACCTGCATTTTTGCAACAATGGCGGCTGTACCTGATGAAAAGCGTATTCATTGTCTTCTTCGCAAAGTTCAGACTTTCGCGAACTTTCACATTGTCAGATATTTTGCGAACCATTCGACATCGCTAACTTTTGGCAAGGTTGTCTTTTAGAGAACTTTAGAAGCTGTCGCATCATTCTCCTTGTCGCAAACCTTTCCGAACTTAGAAAACCCTTTTTTTCATGCCGCACTTTCCAGGATTCGGGACTTCTCAAAACTCTCCAACTTAACGATGAAGTGCACTTTTTTTTTCATATGGTCAAACATTTTATAGGTATCAATCAATAAAATTTTCAAAATAGTGATGACGAATTATTTGGCTTTAAGAAAATTCACCCTCAGTAACCATGGAACCATGACAAATTCACCCTAAGTAAAATTTATCATCAGAAATTTACCTCCACGAAAAATTAGGGAAATTCACTGCCAACAATTCACCGTGGGATAATTCACCACCATGACAAATTCATCCCAAATAAAATTCACCATCAGAAATTTACCACCACGGAAAATTAACAGCATTAAAATTAATTTGATTAATTTTCGGAGCAGTGAATTGTTGGTGGTGAATTTTACTTGTGGTGAATTTGTCATGATAGTGAATTTTACTTGTGGTGAATTTGTCATGATAGTGAATTTTCCTACGATGGTGAATTGTTGGTGGTAAATTTGTTGTATGCCGAATTATTTGAATTATTTATGTAATATGTTAAACAAGTATAGAAGATTAAAATCTTTTATTGAAGGTATATTTTGCTTTGAAAACAGATTGTACAAAGTAACCTAATAAGATCCACTATCTCTTTGAAACCTCCAAATTAATTGTTTCCATAATTTGTTGGAAAAATAATAAAATTTCAATATCTCTCAAAAAAAATTATCACATTGTGTGTTGGAGACATGATCATCCTTGTAAAATGATTTTGTTCCACCTTGAAAGGATCTTCAAATTTATTTGGTTATGTGAATTAACATACCATACAATTGCCTCTTGATTATGATTGAATGAATGTGTGGTTCAATTTTGGAATGGTGCATGAACAACTTGATCAATCATGACACCTTCTAAGATGAAAGGCTATGATGATTAATGTGACATTTTGTGATTAAGACTAGCTCAACAAAGGTATTCAATGCATGCTGATGCTTATCGACTTGATGCACAATGTTTAAATTTGGTGAGGTCAAAATAGGGCAAACAAAAGGTAAAACTATGAACTCATAGTAACCATACCGAGTTTTTAAACATTATTTTTTGTATGTCCTCATTTTAAGTTTTAATCAATGATAACCAAATCATAAATCTATCTTTGAAACATTGTTGTCCCTCTTATTTGGTCAAAAATATCTATATGAGGTTGTAATAAATGTTCTTTATGGCTGCTTTGTTCAACATTTGATAATCAATGCATAATCTAAGGGTTTCATCCTTCTTTATGAAGAGAGTTGGTAGACTAGGTTTCTTTAGACCCTTCTCCAACAACTCATTAAGTTGCAGTCAAAGTTCCCAAAAATCTATAATATTCATTCTCTAAGGTGTCTTAGATACTAACGTTGATCCAAACAAAATATCTATTAAAAAATCAAAAAAATCTTAGAGGCTTTGAGGAAGTTTATAAGTTAAAACATTCTTGAACCTTGCAACCAGGGATGATTTATTTTAGTTGATTTTTTAATTATTTCTATTAAATTGAAATGAATAGTTTAACTGGCACACCTCTTTCTTGCAACCTTTTTAGTTGTAAGGTTGAAATGGTTTTCATTTCCTTCTTACTTTGTAGCTCTTACTTTGTTGGCCTTGAACAACTAATGGATCATTTTCTCTCTATAATTGATTTGAGCTACATACCTTTGGAGCCAATTCATGCTCAAGATTATATTGTAAGATCTCAAGGGCATGATCGAGAGACTTAATACAATTTTAATTAAGTCCACTTCTATTTATAGCCTCTTTATTGCTTCATTGATATTGTGTTTTTTGTCTATTTCTAACTTGACACTACTCCTTTGAATATTTTTATTAGTTTTCAAACTAGATTTCCTTACTATTTTCAGTGATATAAAAGAATTAGTTGCTCCTAAATCTACAAGAATTAAAAGACAAATTTCCTTTATTTTACTTGGAAATTCTAAGAGAGATAGATGAATATCCCTAGGTTGGTTGTCAGTGACAAGACATATTTGTTTGTTGGGACTTTACACTCTATTAGGTTCGAGACAATTTTGTGCATAATTATTCTTTCTACATTTCCAACAATCATCATAGGGCCTTCTAGATTGAATTGAAATGGTGTTTATTCCAAGTGTAAGTGTTTTTGTTGGGGGAACAATTTTTTGATAAGGTTGGTTTCTATTGTTTTCAATTTTATTTGGCTATTCTTTATTGTTGTTGGTCTTTCCAAAAAAATACTTTGAGGTGCTTTATATCATGAATTTATTTTTTGTTGACTCGTTATGTTCTCATAGTCTTGCCTTGCCTTAAGGTGAGAGTTATCTTTCTTTGCAGCCCTATAGGTGGACTTAATATTTGCTAAGGTTGATAGTTTTGTCAAATTGATGTCATGCATTATAATCACATACAAAACTAACTTGAATTTTGTGATTTTTGATTCTCCATCATGCATGTAATCTACATAATTGATAAGATCTAGGATTTAGATTCATATTGATTCATAGTGGAGTTACCTTATTGTAATAACAAAAAAAAACTTTTTTTTTATTCCGATGAACAACAAAAATGCATTTTTCATGAAACTATTGTTTCAATGGCTTTGATATTACTATTTGAAAAAAAAATACTAATATGTTCCCACAAAACTATTTTTTGAATACTGTTCATGATAAAATGGATGCTTAAGAAGGCATGGCGCATGAGTTGAAAGATCTTTTCATGGTTCAATTTTTTTTCTATTCTCTTAGATCATACAACTTACCTTCCCATCCATCCCATCATAAATGACATTCAAGGTTTTAGTCACTCCTTAAAAGCAATTTCAAGAGGGTAGTTTTGATTGTTTATAATTCCTACTTGGAGGATCTCTTCTAGACCTAGTTCAAACCATGCTTTCCACTATTACAAAAGATAATTTTTATTCATATTTAAAAAATAAAGGTCCCTACCTTTAGATCCTACATTTTTTAATATCAATGTCATGTGCTCCAAAATTAAGACATTTTTTTTTGTATTTTTAGGTGTCAATTCTAACTATTTGACAACTCTCATTATCAATTTTTAAATAAAGATCGATAAAATTGACACATTGTAATTTTATTCTAAAAGGTTCAATTCATACATTCACTTGATTGCATAAGATTGCCATTCATCTTAAGCAAATTTAAGCTTCATCAAAAAATATATATAATAATGATAAGCGCAATGGGAATCTTGACCCACTACTATTAATAACCCTTTATTCTAACTTCAAATCATGAGGCTAAGCACATAAGGTATAATACATCTAAAATTATAGTTGAATTATATTGCAGTAATATATATTTCAATTCTCCTTCATTTTATGTTCATTTATTAATATTTCAAATTGATTGATAAAAACATTGTCTTTAAATTTGTCATCCTTTCAATCATCTATTTTTTGTGATACATTTACATCCAAATTTTATGTCAATCCCTTTCTAGGTTTACACATTTAAATTACTATGAGTTCACGATTCCATTTATTTTTCCCTACACTTTTCACTTCATATTTTATATAATATCCTTATAGAATTAAGACCAAAATATTTTAACTTAATTATTTTATATCAAACACTTTATTTATTTGATCATTAAATTTGTTTAATTTATAGTAAAGCACCTTAATTATTTAATTGATCTTAGGTTTAATACTTTTGAATTACTTAACCTTTTTACAAATTATTCTCGATCCTTGATCGAGTGTCACGCACTAGACTTGGGTGGGAGGGAATATTATAATTCTAGAGTTCAATTGAATAAAGTGCCAATTAACAACAATATTTAACCAACTACTTATCCCACCCATTCCCCTATGATTCGTTGGGGTTTGACTAGACCCCTGGAATATAAATGATATTGAAGGAATCAATACGAACAATTGCCTCCCTCGCTTTATGGCTCATGGATCCCTCTGGTGGTTAATACATAGATAAGATTTCAATCACACCCACTGACTCTAGTTATTTGATGTGGCATCCAATGTGATATGATGATCAGTTATTTCACCATTAGGAGAGCCAAACCAATGGTTCATGTGGGGAAGAACAATGAGAAGTGGTGGTGTAGTTGAGATAGGACTCTAACTCTCCTAAGATCGAAGGGGGTAGAGATAGCCCCCACTAGCACTACTAACACTTTGGTCTTAGGCCTTATTTACATTTCAAGGCTTTGTTAATCATTCAAAATTCATTCCATGAGATTTAAAGAATATTTGGTATCATAACAAATTCATTGCTTTAAATTTTCTATAAGATCATTTTTAGAGTATGGTTTAAATTTCATATATGTCCTTTTTTGAATACCTTATTGACTTGTTTAATAGATCAAGTAATTAGTAATAGACTAGATGAAAATATTAAGTGATTAAACTGAAGTTTTTATTTATTTCACATTCACTCAAAATTTAGGGTCTTTAACTCTCAATAATTTGTTCAGGCATTGCTTTTATTCAATCATTAATAGATATGTAACCATCTACCTTAGACAATTCCTCTAATTAAATAATAGTTTGAATAAAAAGATGAATTTAAATTTAGTTGTATATTCTTGTAGACATGCAAAATTTCCTAATTTGTATCACACATCATTAACATTACATTTTTATCGTATTCATCCTTGATCTTGCACAATGCATCATTTTCGTCACTTGCATCACTAAATTCCCCTTTTAACATCACTTTTCATCACTTTATCCTAATTTCCCTTATTAATTTTAAGTAATTTTGAATTATTTAATTAATTCAACATATTTCATTAATTTTCCTCTTATTCCCCCTAATTTAATAATTTTAATTATTTAATTATCTAACTTCCCTTTCCACTTGCATGAAATACTCCTTTTTAACAAAGAATATCCTAATCCTCCATAATTAAATAATCTTGAATTATTTAATTGTTCCAATTTCTCTCTCAAAGGCATATTCCCATGGAATATTCTTTTTCAAAATATCTCAAAATATCTAATCTTCTCATTCATCATCAACCCTTCATTTCTTGATCTAATCTTCACCCTTCACTTCTTGATATAATCTTCACCCTTCATTTTAAAATATCTTAAACCAATTTCCTTAAATTATGGAGATATTTTGAGTTCAAATTGATCTTTATCTTTCATCTTCCTTGATCTACTCTCATTCATTGATCTTAAGATCTAATCTCAACTATTGATCATAATCTTGAAAATCTATAAAACATCCTTCATTCCTTCAATATCACATACCTAGAAACTTTGAATTCTTGAGAATTCATATCATTGAGCATTGAGAAATTATCATCCATCTAGGTCATCATTTCATGCTTTTGCAATCATGGGAGCTTCTTGATTGAGAAATCCAACACACCATCAACCATTAATCTATGGAATGCTAGGTTTGCATTTGGTTTGTTTTCATGTTTTCTAGGATTCGGGAGTTCTCAAAACTCTCCAACTTAACGATGAAGTGCACTTTTTTTTTCATATGGTCAAACATTTTATAGGTATCAATCAATAAAATTTTCAAAATAGTGATGACGAATTATTTGGCTCTAAGAAAATTCACCCTAAGCAATTCACTAATGGGAAATTCATCGTCAACAATTCATCATGGGATAATTCACCACCATGATAAATTCACCCCAAGTAAAATTCACCATCAAAAATTTACCATCACGAAAAATTAGGGAAATTCATCGCCAATAATTCATTGTGGGATAATTCACCACCATGACAAATTCACCATCAAAAATTTACTGTCACAGAAAATTAACCGCATTAAAATTAATTTGATTAATTTTCTGAGCGGTCAATTGTTGGTGGTGAATTTTACTTGTGGTGAATTTGTCATGATAGTGAATTTTCCTCCGATGGTGAATTGTTGGTGGTAAATTTGTTGTATGCCGAATTATTTGAATTATTTATGTAATATGTTAAGCAAGTATAGAAGACTAAAATCTTTTATTGAAGGTATATTTTTCTTTGAAAACTGGTCAGATTGTACAAAGTAACCTAATAAGATCCACTATCTCTTTGAAACCTCCAAATTAATTGTTTCTATAATTTGTTGGAAAAATAATAAAATTTCAATATCTCTCAACAAAAATTATCACATTGTGTGTTGGAGACATGATCATCCTTGTAAAATGATTTTGTTCCACCTTGAAAGGATCTTCAAATTTATATGGTTATGGGAATTAACGTACCATACAATTGCCTCTTGATTATGATTGAATGAATGTGTGGTTCAATTTTGGAATGGTGCATGAACAACTTGATCAATCATGACACCTTCTAAGATGAAAGGCTATGATGATTAATGTGGCATTTTGTGATTAAGACTAGCTTAACAAAGGTATTCAACACATGATGATGTGTATCGACTTCATGCACAATGTTTAAATTTGGTGAGGTCAAAAATTGGGTAAACAAAAGGTAAAACTATGAACTCATAGTAACCATATCAAGTTTTTAAACATTGGTTTGTGTATGTCCTCATTGTAACTTTTAATCAGTGATAACCAAATCATAAATCTAACTTTGAAACATTGTTTCCCCTCTTATTTGGTCAAAAATATCTATATGAGGTTGTAATAAATGTTCTTTATGGTTGCTTTTTTCAACATTTGATAATCAATGCATAATCTAAGGATTTCATCCTTCTTTATGAAGAGAGTTGGTACACTAGGTTTCTTTAGACCCTTCTCCAACAACTCATTAAGTTGCAGACAAAGTTCGGGCACAAATCTATAATATTCATTCTCTAAGGTGTCTTAGATACTAATGTTCATCCAAACAAAATACCTATTAAAAAATAAAAAAAATCTAAGAGGCTTCAAGGAATTTTATAAGTTAAGACATTCTTGAACCTTGCAACAAGGGATGATTTATTTTAGTCGATTTTTTAATTATTTCTATTAGATTGAAATGAATAGAAAACTGGCACACCTCTTTCTTGCAACCTTTTTAGTTGTAAGGTTGAAATGGTTTTTGTATACACCTAAAATTGGTCTGGAGAATCCGATTAATTAAATACAAATTATTTGATTAATTATTCTAATTTCTTCTACTATTGAATAAATAGAAATATTTATTTATATAGTTCACATTCACATTCACATTTAAATTTGTACAATTCTTCTATTATCTCATCTTAAATAAATAAACAAAATTAAATACTTTGTTTGATTTAATTATCATTTCCCCTATTTTATTCTATCACATCAATCTTAATTAATTAAATAAAGATCAAACACTTTATTAATTAATTACCATTATTCTTTTATTTTAATAAACAAATTCCATAGTTTGTTTTATTAAATTATTTATCCCTCTTTTGCTAATTTAAATAAATTAAAAATATTTAAATAAAGGCATAAGGAATATTCCTCTATATTTCCTCAAAATTGAATTAGATATCCTATGTCTAATTTATGTCAAAAATATGTCTAAATTAATTGATTCAATCTTCACGTGAAGTTTTGGAGACAAATTGCAAATTTATCTCTCAATCTTCTTCCATCAATCCTTCCTTTTCTCTTGCCTGGTGTTTTCATGGGTAGAGACAATCCCTAAAATCTTCTCAATTTCTTCCATCTCTCACCATTCAATCCTCCAGATTGAATCCAAGCCTCTCTTTGCTATCCCTATGCATTTCTACAACCAGGAAATCTATAAATAAAGCTTCATTCAACCAAGAAAAGGATCCAGATTATCTAACTTATGCATTCTTACTCTGCAGGATTTCAACAATCAAGTATCCAACATTCAAGCATCCAACATTCTAGAATCATAATCACGGCTGCCTTTTGTAGCTTCATCCATCAATTTTTATGTCAATCCATGTTACATTAACTTATTTTATCATCTAGTATCATCATATAGCTTCACATCATTGCATCAACATCATTCCGTTCTTTAGATTGTCATTTTAACAATTATAGTGTTATTTAAATCTGAGAGCATAATAACTTAATAAATCTTTGAAGATAGGAGACAATGAGATGCTTTCGGTAGATTATTTTCTTGATCTTTGATACAATGTTTCATTAAGAAATGTTTTATTCCTTTCTACTTAATCACACTTACAATTTGGTGCCCACTATGGGGCCTAACCCCATATTTTTATCAATTTTTTTGAAAAGTGTCGCACAGGTTCCCGGCGTGTTCCGTTTCAGCACTTCCGTCAAAAACTATAGCGCATATGTGGAAAACTATGGCGCTTTTGTGCTCTGTTTCGACGCTTTCGTGATACTATAACGCATTCGTTAAAAGTTTTAACGTTTCTATTATAGCGCTTACATGAACTATTTCAGCGCATCGGTTACCCATCTCCAGAAAATATGATTTAGCGCTTCCATGAAATACTTTAGCGCTCCGGTACTCTGTTTCAGTGCTTTCAGTTTTAGCGCATCAGGTAAAAACTATAGCGCTTTCATTGACTGTTTTAGCGCTTCTGTAATTTTGATCTGGATCCGACGTGACCGCGGCCAAAATTTCATTTTGATACAGTTAGACTAAAATGAGCCAATCCTAGGATAATCATTTGGTTTAAAATTTATCAATCTTAGGGTATCCATTTTTGGTTTAAAATTTATCAATCCTAGGGTAGCCATCACACTTTTGCAATATTAGTTAAAAAGGACACATGATTTTTTTGTGAAGCAAAATCTTCACATAGATTAGCAAAATTTGTCTTTTAGGCTTAAAACAAATCATTTATTTGTTTTACTTTTGTGGTGAATAGGCTTATGCTCTCCCCTTAACTAGGTGATCAAACTGCCAGACTCATCCTTTATTTTCATGCAAATTTACGCTTTTGTTAAAACTTTTAGAAGGCCTACCGTAGTGGGAAAAAGTACTCACCCTACGGGAACGACCTAACTGGGAATGCCTTAAGCCAAGGATTCCAACCCACTCTAATGAAAATGCAAGTTGTTGATGAAATTCCAACTTGACAGTAGTCTGCAAGATAACCATCCCCAAAATCTTTGTTCTAAAGATTGGGAGGTCTCCTGAGGTAGTTTATCAATTGTCGCACTACACGAAAACCCTATCTATGAACCATAGAGTAGTATCCAGCCGAGTCAGTAACCAGACATTGTAATACTCACAGTGCAAGGGGAGGGAAGAATTTGCCCCCAAGACACTCACCATATAATTGTCAAGGACCGTTTGCTCAGAGGACGAGAAATCCAACTTTGAGTATGCACCTGGAAACGACAAAAACACGGGCGCCCTCTAGGGGGTGACACGGCTGTGTGAGTCAATACAATTTTAAGATGTGGGTTGTTGAGTATAACGATGATCTATTTGACCTTAAGAGTGAGTCTATCTAAAAGTGTATTTTTTGTCAAAACAAACTCGTGAAAATCAATAAGGACCATTCGTGGTTCTTGAATATACACTATTTGTTCAGATTCTAAAATAATTATTCTACAATTTGCTTGTTGTGTTTTCAAAAATCATTAAAAATCAAATAAAAGATCATCCAGAAAAATGCAAGTCAAATCAAGCTAGAAAAATTCATGATTCGAGAGTGGAAATCAACCAAGTTTGTCAAGAAAACCATCAAAATCAATAAACCCAAGAGGCCACTTGGTTATCAAAATATTTTGAGAAAAAGACGTTTCTTATACCACAGTCGAAAGATCTTATTACAACATAGAACCTTCATTCATAGGTATCACAATTTTGCTAGAGGTAATACTCTTGATTACACTGTAGAACCTCTTTATTCATGAGCTTTCTTCCAAAGGAGAGCCCTCACACAATATCACAATCATAGTCAACGCATACGTCAATCCTACATCCCACAACCGATGATAGAATACACCACAAGGCCAAGTCAAATTTTGCAATAAAGAGTCTTAAACATCAACCCTTTGTTTTAGCGCTCTAGAAATCTATTTCAACGCTTTGGGACTCTATTTTAACGCTTTCGTAAAAGAGCGCTTCCAAACACTGTTTTAGCGCTTCCAATCATTGTTATAGTGCTTTCATCAAATAGTGCTTCCAAGCATTGTTTCAACGCTTTCGAGTACTATTTTAGCGCATCCATAAGAATAGCGCTTCCATCATATGTTTCAGCACTTTCGAGCACTATTTTAGTGCATCCATAAGAATAGCGCTTCCATCATATGTTTCAGCGCTTTTGAACTCTATTCTAGCGCTTCTGAGAAATAGTGCTTCCATCACCTGTTTTAGCGCATCTGAACTTTGTTTTAGCACTTTCAAAATAGAGAGTTCCAAAACATATCAGTCAGTTTGTCTGTCATCTAAACACGGATTTTTACCAAAGCAGAAGTATCTTTTCATCAGAGTCATTATCTAGAAACCAAAATCAGATAGGTCCCTATAAGTTTCCACTCTTTTCAACTAAAACGTAGATCTTGCAAATCATAAAGTGTCAAATAAAATCAAAATCTTGATTATTTACGCTAAAGTTTCATCATCGGGTTTTTATCATCCTATCATCATGAAACAAGGCATAGTAATCAAATTTTTAACCTAGTCTTATCAATAAGATATATCATCTTATTTGACTTTGTTAAAAATTCACTTGACATTTTCTAACATAGAAGATCAAAGTTTGGTGGAAAGAACAAAACACTTGTATGCCAATCTTCACTAGGTTTCAAAAACAAAAGCTCTTAGAAAAGGGACTTGAAACATCAAATACAACGGCAGAAGAAAATCCCTGGAATAGTTTACATCAAAGTGACAAAAATGAAATAACTGCATAAGACATACAAATAGCCCAATAGGATCCAAAATTCCATAAATTCGTGGAAAAGATCTTAGAATGGGACATGGAGAAATACCTCTTAATGTTGGCTGAATCAGGTGCTAAGCTTCCCAAAGACTTTGACGAAAATCTCCTAAGAGAAACACTTGGAACAAACGAAACCAAAATACCACAACCCACACAAGGTATAGATCCAGTTATTGCCTTAACATCCCAAATGCAAATATTACAACAACAAATACAAGACATGACAAAAGGAAACACCAAAAGGTATACAGTACAAGAAATTTTTCCTTATCCTTTCGACTCAACAGTCAACATGATACCTTTTCCTTGACACTATGAATTCCCCAAGTATGACTAATACAATGGAAAGACAGATCTGATCGATCATATCCATGAATTCAAAACCATTAGCCTAGAGTTTGCTCAAGAGGAAACTTACCTGATGAGATTATTCCCAAGAAGCTTGGGAGGTTCATGTATGGAATGGTTTTCAAAATTACAACCAGGAATCAGGACTTTTGAAGAACTTGTTAACAAGTTCATCTCCCAGTATTCTTTTAACATCCAACACGATGTCATGATAAAGGATTTGTATAACATGAAACAAAACAAAGGGGATACATTCTTGTCCTTTCTACAAAAATGGCGATGACTATTCGCTAGATATCCTCACTCCATTCCTGAGGAAGAGAAAATGGAGTTGTTCATTGACAATTTGACAGAGGAGATGAGTTACAAACTTGAATTGCAATGTCCTCCTACGTTCGAAAAGGTGATAGAAAATGGCCTTAAGATTGAAGAAGCACTAGTCAAAAGAGGGGTTATTAAACATTACAACAACAAATCAAACCCCTCAAATTAATACCCCAACAATGATAAACCAAAATTTTGGTAAAAGAACAAGAATACGGGGACCAATGAAACGGCAAGTGATTTACAAAATGCCAAACCAGTTTTCAACTTGACAGCATCTACTTCAAAAACAAATCAAAACAACAATCAAATCGTCAAGCCAAGTGTCATTCAAAACAATGAAATCACAAAACCGCAAACATACCAAAAATCATCAAACTAGCGTAGGTTCACACCTTTAGGCCAAACATTGGAATCAGCGATGAAAGAACTAGTCACAAGTGGTCTTATCACTATACGGGAAGCAAGATTCTGGGATCCAAAGGTCAAACCACCATGGTGGAATGACGCAAATTATTGCAACTTCCACAACAATAAAGGCCACAAAACTAATGATTGCATGGAGTTAAAACATGCAATTCAAGATCTTATCGACAATAACAAGATATATGTAGAGGGACACCAAAACAATAATGATCATTCAACCTTCAAGAACCCTTTACCAAACTATGACAAAGGAGCATCATCTTCTGCAAACAACAAAGGTAAAAATATCAATCATGTCTATGATAAAATGATCCTTTGTCTTACCAAAGTAGAAAATGATAATACCATTGGTCATATCATGGACAAACACGAAACCAACAACACTACCCCTTTGGTTTTGCTCCCAAGCATACAAGTCTCTGAAAATCAAATAAATGTTTTAAAAATCAGAGAACGACAGGACAATCAACCAACAAATGTAATGGCAAGGGGGCAATCAAAGGTAGTCTTAAAGGGAGTTGGGCCTAAAAACACATATCCACCTCCATCTCATTACAATATTGTCTATCAATTTCAAAACATTCCATTGCAAATATCAATATTAGAACTCCTCAAACTATCACCATCACATAAGGAGGTTCTAGAACAAGCACTAGTTGCCACTACGGTACCAAAAAATCTAGATGTTTGCAAATTCCAAGCTATGTTGGGGCATTTGACTACACTGCACTGTCTATCATTCTCTGAATAGGATGATGTCTCACTCAACCATCCCCATAACACTGCACTCCATATCGAAGTCTTGATCCACAATCATCGTGTCAAAAGAGTCTTAATAGATGGGGGAGTTGGTTTGAACATTTGCACTCCAAAGTTAATCTGTGCACTAGGGTATTCAGATGACGTTATTGATGCCCGAAGGAAAATGACTATAAAGGAACATGATGAGGAAGAGAGATCTTCAAAAGGACTGATTGTGTTACCCATTCAAGTGGGACCGATGATGAAACACATAACATGCCAGGTATTGGAAAGAGAGTTAACTTACAACATACTCTTAAGATGCCCATGGATCCACGAAATGCAGGCAGTACCTTCCACATATCACCAATGCTTAAAATTCCCAATAAATGGACAGGAGGTGACTATATCTGCCGATTATAATCATCCTCAGCATTGTGAGACACTTAGGATCTCTCAAGATACTTTTGTACCTCACAATAGGGAAGCATCCAGTTCAAAGTCATCAGATGAGGAAAAACATCCAAATATCACCACCAAATGGGTAGAGAAGAAGGATAAAGGAAAAGATACGAGTCTTGTTCACACTCAATTAACAGACAATCCAGATCCCCAAACTTCTTTATCACAAAAATTTCAAGAGCAAGTCCAACTGACAGATAAGGGAATGGGGCAATATTCTATGGAGCAATCGCTTAATTTTTCATAGTTAATGCCATCTCCAAAGACATATGGCCAACCATCAATGGTCAAACATCAAACATTACTACATGTCAAATTTCTAGAAGAAAGGTTTGTAAAATCTGGTACCATAGAGGATGAATCAGACAACAAAGCAATCCTTGATTGGTTATACAAAGATGAGGAACCATCGACATCAAATATCAATATCCAGAATATCAATATCAATACAGACAAATATGGAAAAGGGAAGGCTATCCTAGAAAAAATGGGTTATGAGGGACAAGGACCTGTCGAAAAAAGGAAGGAAGGCATTGTTGAACCTATTAAGCCCCTCACTCTTCATTCAAAAGAGAAGACACGATTGGGATATTCTAAAGAACAAAAATAAGAAATGACAAAGAAAGTTGTTGAAAGAATCCTTCAGGTTAGAGATAGCTTTGAAACGGATTCAAATGAATATGCCTAGGATCTGTGCTCTGATATATCTTACACCGATATCCAAATTGATATAATACAACAATATGCACCTACGCGTGAGGAGGGACAAAGCTCTGGGTCTAGACCATTTGTATCAGGATCACTAAATATCGATGACTCAAGTGGGGACGAACAGACGTCAAGTGAACTAGACGATCTTGAAGAGGGTACCATCATTGATCTCGATATCCCAAATAACGACTATGATGAAATTGATGTTCTAACCCTTACCCCCATCAACCTAAGTCAATCCGAACTTATTGACTAGGAACCTGTTGATCCTATAAATGTACCCATATTTGCAAACGATGATGCCATCATAAATTATCTATGTTGTGATGAACCTGGTACAAGCTCTATCCATAATTCTCATAACAACGCGACTTGGCAGGAGGGTGTCAAATCTTCCAGTTGGAAAAGTAAAAATAGGGAAAATAGATCTAATGGTGAAAACCATTCTATGGCAACATTAGATCTTGAAAAAGAAAAAATAAAGAACGCATCTAATGGTGAAAACCTTTGAGGCACCGAAAGATGGGAGATTTGACACTCTTCCAAAGCATTATCATGAACGGTCATTAGTTTTGGTAGAACCAACACAATCTATAATCATCGGCACTGAAGAAAGAGCAAAAATCCTACATTTGGTAGGATCCATGATAGATCAAGAGAGACCAAAATTCATCAAATTCTTTAAGGAAAGAAGCATTAACTTTGCTTGGTCATATTCTGATATGCTAGGCTTGGATCCAAACCTTCTCATGCATCATTTGTCTTTGCCTGCAAGAATCAAGCCTGTAAAGCAAAAATTGAGAAAAATGCATCCCCATATAGCATTAATGGTGAAGGCAGAGCTAAAGAAATTGTTAGATGTTGGATTCATAAGGTCTATTGACTTTGTCGAATGGATATCAAACATTGTACCTATCTCTGAGCTAGACAACAACATCAGGATATGTACGGATTTCAGAGACCTGAATAAAGCATGCCTAAAGGATGATTTCCCATTACCTAATATAGACATCATTGTAGACTTAATGACAAGACATGCCATGCTGTCAATAATGGATGGTTTCTTCGGATACAACCAAACTAAAATAGCTCCAGAAGATCAGGAGAAGACAACATTCACATGTCCATGGGGAACCTTCTGCTGGAATGTCATGCCATTTGGTCTGAAAAATGCAGGAGCAACCTATCAAAGAGTGATGACAACAATCTTTCATGATATGATGCACACCTTCATGGAGGATTACGTGGATGATATCCTGGCTAAATCTTGTACTAGGGAAGGAAATCTGCATATTCTGAACAAAATCTTCACAAGGTTAGAGAAATTCAATGTCAGCCTAAACCCCAAGAAGTGTGTCTTTGGGGTCACATCAACAAAGCTCTTGGGATACATTGTCTCAGAAAAGGGCATTGAAGTAGATCCAACGAAAGTCAAGGCAATAATGGAAATGTCGCCTCCTAGAAATATCAGTCAACTCAGGTCACTACATGGAAGGCTCCAATCAATCAAGAGATTTATCTCCCAGCTAGCAGACAAAAGTCATCCATTCAATCATCTATTGCATAAAAATGTTGTTTTCAAATGGGATAATGGGTGTGATACAATGTTCAATAAAATAAAGCAATATCTGATGTTGCCGCCTATTCTCATGCTGCCTACAGAAGGACGACCTTTGATACTGTACATTGCAACAATAGATATCTCTTTAGGAGCATTATTAGCATAAGAAGATTATGAAGGAAAGGAACACGCCATATACTACATCAGCAGAACATTAAATGGCTATGAAATAAATTACACTTTCATAGAGAAATATTGCTTGGCGGTGGTGTTTTCTACTCAACAGCTGAGACATTATATGTTGATTCATACAATCAGGCTAATAGCGAAGATCGACCACTTAAAGTATCTACTTAGTAAGGTTGCCTTAATAGGTACACTGGCCAAGTGGGTCATGCTATTAAGTGAGTTTGATATTCAATATGTGGAGAGAAAAACAATCAAGGGTCAAGCAATCGCTGAACAATTAGCTAAGGCTCCTTTACCAGATGATCGACCTATGACAATGGAGTTTCCAGATGCGGACATTCTGATAGTGACGCCACAACAATGGATATTATATTTTGATGGGTCATACACACAATGAGGATCTGGAGCAGGGATTTTCTTCATCACTCCCCAAGGACACACCATCCCAAAACCATATAGACTGATGTTTCAATGTACCAATAATGTGGCGGAGTATGAAGCATTAATCATTGGAGTCAAGATAGCAATTGAATGGAAGATCATAGAATTACAGGTATATGGGGACTCTCAGCTAGTCATTTATCAAGTAAATGACGAGTATCAGAAAAAATATGAAAATTTGATGCCCTATAAGCAGCAAATAGATTATCTCAAACAATTCTTTGTCACTATCAAATTTGATCAAATTCCAAGGGCAGAGAATAAAGCGGCAAATGCTATGGCAACAATTGCTTCACTCTTACAATTTCCAGAGAAACATGGTCGTTATGAGTTTATGGTAGAACAAGTATCATGTCCTTCTTACAATAGTTCAGAATCCAATACCATATGCCATTTAGATACCATTGAAATCTCCATCTATGAGAAAACCTATGCTTACCTAAAGGACAATATCCTCCCTCACGATCTTTCCAGGAATCAAAAATGCAATTTTATCTACCAATCTGCCTGACATATTTTAACCACCAACATCCTTTATCATTGATGTTACCTTACTCTGATGCTTAGAACATGACGAATCTGAGATGGCCTTACGTGAGGTTCATGAGGGTATTTGTGGCACTCATTCGAGTGGAATAACTCTAGCGAAGAAACTCCTTCGTTTAGGATATTATTGGCCATGTATGGAGAGAGAGTCTTATCAATTCGTATAGAAATGCCAAAAATGTCAGATTCATAGTAATCTGATTCACGCACCAGCTCAAGAATTGCACCCATTCACATCAACATGGCCCTTTTGTCAATGGGGACTAGATTTGGTAGGAAAGAGATTTGGTAGGAAAGATAAATTTGTCTTCATCCAATGGACACAATTTCATAATCATAGCAACAAAATACTTTACAAAATGGATAGAAGTAGTTCCTCTTACAACTATCACTGGAAAACAGATCTCGTCATTCATATTGAATTACATAATTTGTCAATATGGCATACCTCAATCTATTATCATTGATAATGGACAGCCATTCAAAAACCAAGATGTCCAAGAATTATGTGAGAAGTTTCATATCCAACATCGTTTCTCAACACCGTATTACCCTCAAGGAAATGGCCAAGCAGAGGCCTCTAACAAAACAATTCTGAAAATAGTCAAAAAAATGGTTAACGATGTTGGACGTGATTGGCATGTTCTGCTTAATCATGCACTATGGGCCTACAGAACCAGCATCAGAACACCAACAGGAGCTACACCATATGCCTTGGTATATGGATCAGAGGCCACACTACCCATTGAAGTAGAGATTCCATCACTCTGTGTATCACTAAGAGGAATCATTTCAGATGAGGACTATAGGGTATCCAGACTTCAAGAACTGGAATTGTTGGATGAGCATCATCAACAAGATGTCAACCATCTAACGACATATCAATAGAGAATATCAAGGAGCTATAATCATAGGGTAAAACCTAGAGTCTTTCAGGTTGGTGATTTAGTTCTAAAAGAGAACCCTAGAAATCAGTAGGACATGGAAAAGAAAGGGAAATTTGAACCTAACTAGCTAGGTCTTTTTGTCATCATATCAGTGTATGGATCAGGAGCCTATCAACTATCAACATCAAAAGGGGATTTGTTTGATGAACCTATCAACAGTATCCATCTTAGAAAGTTCTATACCTGAATTTCCTAGTGCATAGGTCAAACTTTTGGAAAATGGTTTCCTTGATGAAAACCTGACAGACAAACATCTTAGTAACAAAAAATACAAAAATATATATACAGAAAATACAAAAAGAAAAATGAGAAAGAGACAAATACAAAACAAAGAGTACAATCAAAACATATGGTGAAAACCTGGAAACAGGCATCGTATGTGATTCTAAACCATCTTTCCCATCTATTTTGATACATATTAGGATCATTTAGTCTGGCAATCATTACCATTTCATATCATTTGTCTTTCCATCATTGCATCCATTTATAAAATCAATTCACATGCTCATGTATCACTCTAGCTTGGGGGCAACATCTGGATATCATTGAGGGCAACAAAACATTGGCTTCGCCAAAATGGGAAAACAACAGTATGACAAGAAAACAAAAAGAAATGATCAAAGCGCAACATCAATCACCATCGGAAAGGCTTCAAACATCCGTATCATATCAAAAAATCCAAAAACAAGTCAAAAAGTAAGTCTAGAAAAGCACAACCTAAAACATAAGTCTGTGTCAGTCGAACTGCATGGTCTCTGCATGTGTAACGTAGGCAAGGCTAATCTTTGATCAGCCCCCTAGACCCCTAGGATAGGTCTTTGGTCAAAATCTTTGAAAATCACAAAAAACATTACAAAATCAGGATGGATGATCTAATTTGAATAATGATCGAAAAACACTAAGTAAAAGGTGGATAAATTATTTTCAATTGATTATTTACTATCATTTCTTTGGAGTAACTCAATGATGTAAATGAACTAGAGAAACAAGGAAGAAGAATGATGTTTTATTGCCTACTATTTGTACGTTAATCATATAACTATGTGAATTGTTGGGGGATGTGCTATGCAAATGTATCACCGATGACATTCAGAATTCACACATTAAAATGATTAATCTCTGCCTGTTTTACGCAAGAAATGCTCAGGTCATCTCGATTCAATTATACCTAGATGCTTGTTTTCGCTTGCAATATCAAAAATCATGAAAGTAGTACTCAGGTCATCATTGGTCTAACATATACCATTAAATGCTTGTACTCACTTTCAACATCCTAAAAATCTCTATGATGATACCAAGCACAAAGTACTGTTAAAATGACAACGGTTTGCATATAATTGCATGTTAAAATTAGACCGCATTCATAATAAATTCATCATCTGTAGAGTGTTTGTTGCATAAAGGATTACAATTAATGATTATCTTTTCTACAAATATGACTGCGTATACTTGACATAAACCAAAAATCATCAAAAACATATAGGAGCGTCATTTCATCATTAAAAATCTTTTTATCATCTCATCATTCATGCATTTAACATCAAATAGTTGAACATTTGTTGTACCATATTTTCCACATCATATCATAAATAAATACATCATGTTCATTGCACCATATCATTCACTTACATTATCATCCGTCACAAATTATCATTTTTTTTATAAATACATCATGTTCATTGCCCCATATCATTCATTACATTATTATCATATGCATTTGATCAATTTACACCATCCATCCATATATCATCCATCACAACATCATCATTTTCATTTCATCACATTAAATGCATCCATCATAACATCATCATTTTCATTTCATCACATTAAATGCATTCACCATACATTTCATCATATTAAATAAAATGCAAATCATGTCATTATTATCCATACATCATTTATCACAAATTATCATTGTCACTCATCATTTAGAACATCATACATCCATACATCATATATTCATACATAAGCATTTAAAATTAGAATCATCACATAAAATAAAAGAATTCATCATAGAATTATCACATGATATGTAACACGTTAAAATAAATGCATCCATCATAGAATCATGAATAACCATCATAGATCAATAGAAATCAACGACATCATCATATATATCATCAATGTCAAGTATACAATGAAGTTTGAAATAGGAAAAGATACATCGTCAAAAATGAGTTGACTTGTAATATACATCATGTCTCAAAATCAATACAGCATCTAGGATCTGCTACTGCCATATGGTGCAGGCATCACAGGACCAGTACCACTGGATGAATCTAGATCTCTGGGATCTCTTCGAGGAGGCTGCATCACACCCTCACTAATTGTCCGGGTATGTGTCCTGCCAGATCTAGAAGAAGCATAGCTCAATCTGCGCTCGATTGGAACTGCATCATGATATTGACCTTTGTAGAACTCTGCCTCTCAACTAGCTCGCAGAACCTCCCTCATATATTCAGCCATGGAGGTACCATCAGCTACCCTCTAAAGAGTCTCTGCAGTCTCTTGTGCCCTCTCTGCTACCTGTTTGGCACTATCCCTCTCGGTTGTCAATGTGAGCACTTGTGACTGGACCTGTGCCAATTGTCCCTGAACTTGTGCCAATGTTTGTGTGTGTGTCTGTGCCTGGGTTTGCAACTATGTTTGCATCTATACCAATAACCCTTGTGCCTGCACTAGCTATCCCTGCAAGGTCTGAACCTGCCCCTGTAGGCTCGCAATCTGTCTCTGTTGGTCGACAAATGACACCTCCACTACTCGCCTCTTGCGAGGCCTACTCGAAGATGGACCAACACTACCTAGCCCAACCCCTATGCCACCACCACCACCATCCCCATCATCACTATTGTTGTCATCATTGTTGCTCTCCTCACTGCTACTTGAGTCAGTGTCAGATCCACTATCCTCCTCGCCCTCAACGGCTACAGTAGGATCCTCGGTAGCATCCTCATCCACAGGTAATGGTGTTGGCTCATCAGGAATGGTGATCTAAGGACATGGATGCAAATCCAAATATTCAACATACTCCTCTGTCACGGGTGCCTCATCAATATCTCTGCGCATATCCCAAGTTGATGGTTGTAGAGTTTGATATCCCTCAACTAATGTCTCATAAGACAAGCACGACCCCCAATTTGTTGTATCACTTTGTCGCCGGGCATAATGGGAAACCCCCTGAGGCAAACACTGTACAATACCATACTGCCTGTAGACCCGTTGTAGTAAAAATCTCTCTAAAACAAAAGGAGTCCTGCCAATCAGATACATGGAATCACACAAAAATTTGAGCACTTGGTCATCCTCCTCCCACTGCTCACAATCCAGATAAGGCCGCCAAACAACACTCTCCAAGTCATCCAAAACCCGTCTCCAATGCTCTAACTTACCCATCTGAAATTGGGTAAGTCGACCTCTGTAACAGAAAACATAAGGTCTATCTGTAGGTCTGTCAAGTACCGGAAGTGGTTGAGCAATAGAAAAATGCTCCCATGCCCAAACCTATAGTAAGGTCACCCCTACTGATAGGCTGCATCCTCCCAAGTACACCATTGAGTGTAAATCATGATAAAGGTGGGCTAGCATACACATCCCCCATGCATATCTGGTCCCGTGCATGACCATGCTCTCAAGAATATGGCCCCAACCCACAGGGAATCCATTTGACCTGCAATCAGGACAAAGGAAGCCTCCAATAAATCCAGCTAGCACTGTTGGTAGGCTAGCATAGGCATCAACCATCGTCCGCCATCGAACAATCGGACCAATAATATGTTGATCCTGTAAAACTTTGCAGAGTGCATCTCTCCCCCTAGCCTCATGTGAATAATATACTACTACCTCTCCAATAAAAGGTATCCGTAAAATCCGCCACACATCCTCTGGTGTGACTATCATCTCACCGGTGGGTAGATGGAAGGTGTTATGGTCGTTGTGCCTCCTCTCGGCCAAAGCAGTAAGGAGGCCTCGATTAATCATAATTTGGGGCATATCAAGAAGACTAGACAGACCACATCAAGCTATGATCTAAATCTCATCAGGAGTCAGATGAGGAATCAAATCAGTAGTCCAGGGAAATTTCTCTCGCATCTGGAGGTTATCCAGAGGATCCTATCATCAGAAAGAAGGTTTAACAAATTAGTGCACTATGTCAAATTCACAAAGTCAATTTACTACCAGATCCAATCAAAAATTTGGTATGAATTTTTGATCAAAATTCATGAACAAACATCAACTAACCTCACCTATCATGAGGTTCATCAAAAAAATTATCTAATCTCACCTATCATGAGGTTTATCAGATATGAAATCATTCCTCACCTATCATGAGGATCATCACAAATAGGATTATTTCTCGCCTATCATGAGAGTACGTCTTATTAATCATCAAAATCAGTCATTAAGGAATTTGAATAATCAAATCATACAAAACTGAAGAATGGACATGATCGAAATTGATGAAATGAAAGTTAACTGTGTCAAAATTTGTGAATCTAACATGGATGCGCTAAAATAGGCATCCAAAGCGCTAAAAATCAAAAGTGCTATTTCAACATTTCGATGCGTTAAAACAGGCATCAAGGGCGCTAAATAACCATAAGCGCTATTTCAGCAATTCGATGCACTATAACAAGAATCCAAAGCACTCCTTTAATCAAAGCTCTATTTCATCGCATCGATGCACTATAACAGACCATCAAAGCGCTAGAAATTTCTAGGTGCTATAATAGACCATCAATGCGCCAACTTATTACATCAAAGCACTAGAACTTTCTAGGTGCTACAATCGGGCATCAAGGCGCTAAATTAATCTATCGAAGCGCTCATTTATGAAAGTGCTAAACTTTTCTACAAAAGCGCTAGAGAAATTAATGAAAGCGCTAATTCCTCAAAGAACTACAATAGCTAACGAAAGTGCTACACCGGAGTGCAAAGTGCTAAAGCACGATATTGATGCGCTAAAACAGCAAAAAAATGGAAATGCATAAAAAAAGGCACAAAAAATGAGAATGCACAAATTATGAGGTGGAATATGGGTACGTATCGGAGGTCCATAGGCGGTCGGCCGCTGGTGACGTCGCATGCGCTCGAATCAGTGAGTGTGGTAGGGGGTTGACATCTTACTCCAGCTGGCTCAAATGTCTCTCTCACTAGGTGTTGAAGGTCAAAAAGTAGAAGTGAGGATGGAAAGGACCTTTTTGACCTTATATAGGTTTTGAAAAGGGATTTTTAAGGGGTTTTATTTTATTTTAATTAATTTTATTCATGAAATTAATTGAGATTCATCCATGGGCTAAATTTTCTTCATCAATGTCGGGAGATAAATGATTTCTTCATCAAATCTTCGTCAAATCATCATAATATCATGGAAAAATCATATAAATTTGGAAAATCACAAAATTCATCAAATCATTAATTTATCTCCCGAGGGGGCATATTATCTATCATCATCTGAGAATCAATGTCTGGGGCATGTCTGGGGCATAAAATCAATATTTGGGGCATACTCAATTTTTTTCATCGATACTGGCAGTAGCATCAAAATTTTCTTTGAAGAAATGCGTAAACACATCACTTCAAAGAGAACGGCAAAATGTATACACCTAAAATTGGTCTAGAGAATCCGATTAATTAAATACAAATTATTTGATTAATTATTCTAATTTCTTCTACTATTGAATAAATAGAAATATTTATTTATATAGTTCACATTCACATTCACATTTAAATTCATACAATTCTTCTATTATCTCATCTTAATAAAATGAAATAAAATAAAATACTTTGTTTGATTTAATTATCATTTCCCCTATTTTATTCTATCACATCAATCTTAATTAATTAAATAAAGGTCAAACACTTTATTAATTAATTACCATTATTCTTCTATTTTAATAAACAAATTCCATAGTTTGTTTTATTAAATTATTTATCCCTCTTTTGCTAATTTAAATAAATTAAAAATATTTAAATAAAGGCATAAGGAATATTCCTCTATATTTTCTCAAAATTGAATTTGATATCCTATGTCTAATTTATGTCAAAAATATGTCTAAATTAATTGATTCAATCTTCACATGAAGTTTTGGAGACAAATTGGAGACAAATTGCAAATTTATCTCTCAATCCTCTTCCATCAATCCTTCCTCTTCTCTTGCCTAGTGTTTTCATGGGTAGAGACAATCCCCAAAATTTTCTCAATTTCCTCCATCTCTCACCATTCAATCCTCTAGATTGAATCCAAGCCTCTCTTTGCTATCCAGGTGTGCATTTCTACAGCCAGAAAATCTATAAATAAAGCTTCATTCAACCAAGAAAAGGATCCAGATTATCTAACTTATGCACTCTTACTCTGTAGGATTTCAAGCATCAAGCATCCAACATTCTAGAATCGTAATCATGGTTGCCTCCTGTAGCTGCATCCATCAATTTTTATGTCAATCCATGTTACATTAAATTCTTTTATCATCTAGTATTATCATATAGCTTTACATCATTGCATCAACATCATTTCGTTCTTTAGATTGTCATTTTAACAATTATAGTTTTATTTAAATCTGAGAGCACAATAGCTTAATAGATCTTTGAAGATAGGAGACAATGAGACGCTTTCAGTAGATTATTTGCTTGATCTTTGATACAATGTTTCATTAAGAAGTGTTTTATTCCTTTCTACTTAATCACACTTACAGTTTTCATTTCCTTCTTACTTTGTAGCTCTTACTTTGTTGCCCTTGAACAACCAATGGATCATTTTCTCTCTTTAATTGATTCGAGCTGCATACCTTTGGAGCCAATTCATGCTCAAGATTATATTGTAAGATCTCAAGGGCATGATCGAGAGACTTAATACAATTTTAATTAATTCCACTTCCATTTCTAGCCTCTTTATAGCTTCATTGATATTGTGTTTCTTATCTATTTCTAAATTGACACTACTCCTTCAAATAATTTTCTTAGTTTTCAAATTAGATTTCCTTACTATTTTTGGTGATATAAAAGAATTAGTTGCTCCTAAATCTACAAGAATTAAATGATGGATTTCCATAATTTTACTTGGAAATTCTAAGAGAGATAGTTGAATATCCCTAGGTTGGTTGTCGATGACAACACATATTTATTTTTTGGGACTTTACACTCTATTGGGTTCAAGACAATCTTGTGCATAATTATTCCTTCTACATTTCCAACAATCATCATGGGGCCTTCTAGATTGAATTGAAATGGTGTTTATCCCAAGTGAAAGTGTTTTTGTTGTCGGTACAATTTTTTGATAAGGTTGGTTTCAATTGTTTTCAATTTTATTTGGCTATTCTTTATTGTTAGTGTTGTTGGTCTTTCCAAAAAAATACTTTGAGGTGCTTTATATCATGAATTTATATCTTTTTGTTGACTCATTATGTTCTCATAGTCTTGCCTTGCCTTAAGGCGAGAGTTATCTTTCTTTGAAACCCTTTAGGTGGACTTAATAATATTTACTAAGGTTGATAGTTTTATCAAATTGACGTCATGTGTTATAATCTCACATAAAACTAACTTGAATTTTATGATTTTTTATTTGCCCTCATGCATGTAATCAACATAATTGATAAGATCTATGGATTTAGATTCATATTGATTCATAGTGGAGTTACCTTATTGTAATAACAAAAAAAATGCCTTTTTTTTCTTCCTATGGACAACAAAAATGCATTTTTCATGGAACTATTGTTTCAATGGCTTTGATATTATTTTTTGAAAAATATTTTTTTTTTAAATATTAATATGTTCCCACAAAGCTATTGTTTGAATAACGTTCATGATAAAATAGATGCTTAAGAAGGCAGGGTGCATGAGTTGAAAGATCTTTTCATGGTTCATTTTTTATTCTATTCTCTTATATCATGCAACTTACCTTCCTAAGCATCCATCCCATCATAAATGACATTCAAGGTTTTAGTCACTCCTTAAAAGAAATTTCAAGAGGGTAGTTTTGATTGTTTTTAATTCCTACTTGGAGGATCTATTCTAGACCTACTTCAAACCATGATTTCCACTATTATAAAAGATCATTTTTATTCATATTTAAAAAATCAAGGTCCCTACTATAATCTATATTTGTACCATAATGAATCTTCTTTCTAAACATACTTATCAAAAGAAGATGGGTCATGTTGAAGTTTTAGAATGAGATTATGTATTTGAGGATCATGTTGCCACTCTTTTCATGCAACTTCTAACCATTTTGGTTGTATTAAGGAAATGGCACATATATTTTCTTCCTCTACTTGTCGAAGGGCATCAACTACAATATTTTCTTTACTCTCTTTATAAATTATTTCAAAATTATATCCTAGCATCTTGGTAACCCACTTTTGTTGTTTTGATGAGGATGGTCATTTCTCCAAAAAATAATTTAGACTCTCATGATCAGTCTTGACTTTGAAATGCCTTCCCATTAAATATTGACACCAATTTTTAATTATATGAATAACATGGCTAATATTTCATTCTCATATATGAGACCTAGCAATTTTTTTCCTTTGAGTTTTTGACTCTCAAATGCCAATGGATTCCCTTCTTGCATTATTACTACCCCAATTCTATGTCTAGAAGCATCACATTCCACCACAAATGTTTTAGAGAATTATAGGGTAGCTAGTTCGGGATTGAAGTGAGAGCTTCTTTTAGTTGTTGGAAGGCCTGAGTGGCTAGATCTAACCATGAAAAGGAATCCTTCTTTAATAACATTGTTAACAACTATTTGATACACGAATAATTACGAATAAATCCTCTCAACCCTTTGATATTTTTAGGTTTCAACCATTCTTTTATAGCAAAAATCTTCTTGGGGTCTACCTTAACACCTTGATGTGATGCAACATGTCCCAAGTATTCTATTTCTTTTACCCCCAAAGACACATTTGGATTGATTAGCATAGATTTTATTATCTTTCAATACTTGTAGTATCTTCTCTACATGTTTTAAATGTTCTTCCCACGATTTACTATAATAAGGATATCATCAAAGAAATCCACCACAAATTTATGAAGAAATGGGTGAATTACTGAGTTTAAGAGGCTTTGAAAATTTGATAGGGCATTAGTTTAAAAAAATGGCATTACTAAGAATTTAGAATATAGTCAAAACATGTGTATAATCAATTCACATATAGTCATTAAATCCACTCCGTTGAGCCAATATAATAACTTACTATTGACATAAACTTGTGAAAGTAATAAATTTGAATAAGCAACATAGATTTAAACATGAAATAATAATACACAACACCAATACAAGCATATAATCATGATCATGACATTTCACAAATAGGTCAAACATAGATTATCCTTCAAACACTTGTAAATCAATTATAAGGTGTTCTTTAGTCTAACAATTAATACAAGACTAGGAAAAGACAAAATATAGCATAGGCGGTCCTTAATTCCTCCCCACTTAAGAATGTACTTCCTCTTGGAATTATCCTAGAGTAGGATGAAGACACAACATAACACTAGTTATGCTCTTCTCCAAAAAAATACCATAACCAAGCAATCAAACAAGGCTAGGCCATCTCAAAAATACTCACAATAAGATAAGTAAATAGATGATAATTCAACAAATAAATCAAATTTAACTACAAGATTCACATGAAAATAAAAATGTCAAAGGTATATGGCTAATTAATCATTTAAAAAGAGAAATAGTCATTAGTGGCCTCACAAGCAAATATTAAACTCATAAATAACTAAAAGAAATGTTCACAAACCTCAAAATTGCACATTGCAATGTTAAATGACTAATATAGATCTATCAATAAAGAAGAAGGGAATTCACAATCAAAATGATATAAAAAGGCACTCTCATATGATATCATCCTTACCCTAACAAACATGAGGTTTGTCATCTATATATGCAAATGATTCTTGTATAATAAAGGATGTATTCATAGCATCCATGAAGATGACTCAAAAAATACAATATCTACTTTCATGTTAATTAGTAAAATAGCATTGTGTATTAGAATCCAAATACTCTCTCCTAAACAAGAACATGGCATCACAACCTCACATTATGATGGAAAATCAATGTGGCATGGCTTCATATCCAAACAATCATGTTAGAACATGTGTGGGCTAATACAACACTTACCAAAATATTAAGAATTCAACAACAACACTCCATCATAAAACATGAGATCATAGTTTTTCACTTACCATTACATAGTGTAAGTCAATGTTCCAAGCAATTAATTATTCATTGTGCTGCTAAAACATCAATTTTCATAATTTTGAATTCTATCATAATGTTAATGCTTCCCAATGCAGCACATCCCATAATTGGAATATGGTAAACGAAGAATAAGATCAAACTTGCACCAAGTATCAAGACTAAGAGTGAAAAATCATTATCATACTAAACTATAACCAAGATCACATGCCACACTACCAAACATATCATCAAGAATAGCAAGACAAGATAGGTTAGCACTATGAACCAAATAAATGGTTCAATCAATAAGAAATAGTTAGTACTCTACAAATGAAAGAAATGAAAAATATGACCACTAAGAATTTCTCTAGGCTAACATAGCACTATAACATATAGTGAGTTCATCGATTGAGAGTGGCTCTCAATAGAATACACAAACAAGCAAACAAACAAATATATGTCAAAATATTATTATAATCATAATATAATATTACATTACAAAACTATTGTAACGATTATAATAATAATATTACATTACAAAACTATTATAACATGTTGATAGTTATTCAAAGATATTATTAACATAAATAATAACAAATAGTGAGTTAATTATATTGAATAGTTGGTGAGATATACTCGATCTGATTTATCAGTTCTACCAACTACTCTGCATATTGTTGTCTCTAAATAATAAAGATTGCTCATTGTCTTACTCCAGTTTCAATTTCGTATCAAAGTAATATACTTCTCATATACGTGTGAGTGAAATTTTGGAGATTTCAAATTCTGTGACATTGAGAGAATAGATTACAGACAAATGGAGCCATTTGAAAAATATAGTCGGCTTCTGTTGACAAAGACGTAGCCCTACATGCAAAAAATCTCATGTGAAGAAAACTAGACGTGTAAAATCTTGCATGGAGTCCTGTCTAATCTTTAGAAAAATCGTTAAGCAAACTCACGTCAAAACTTTACAAAATGGCTGAGCAACATCGCATCCATCCAAACCCTAAAAAAACAACGAAAAGAGATAATACAAAATAACGAAAAGAGATATTGATAGAGATTTATAGATGAAAGACAATCCAAGTCATAAGCAACATAAAATCATAGAAATACGGTCATCAATCATGAAAAAAATAAAATCACAAAACCCTGAATCATCGGGAAAATCTGCAAATTTCAACTAACAATTCAAAGGTGCGTGTTATATTTTAATTATTTTTATTTATAAAGTTTGGAGAGTACGGGATTTTTTTTGAAAAAAGGGTTTTGATAAATATAAAATATTATATAAGGAATATCTTAGAATTGAAAAAAAAATTATAATTAAATATATATTCACAAAAAATTAAGTAAGATATCCAAAAATTAATTAAACTAGCACTTGCATTGGAAGGAGGTGCAATGATTACGTTGATTATTTTTATATTTGTTTCAGTCAAATTATAATACATTTTTTGAGTTATATGTTTTGATTATACGGAAAAACAGGTTTTGAAGGGACTCAGAACCCTTTACAACTTGAGATACAAAATGTTGCTAAGAAGATAGGCCTAAAGATACCAACAATAGACCATCACTAAGAAAACAAGACAAACAGAGTGTTGATCAAAAGATTAAACAATAAACCAACAGTAGCACTCATCAACAACAAAACACCAAAACAACAAAAAGACAATCGAGACCCAGCAAAAATAAAACAATAGAAAAAGAACATTATTTTATACTGCTTAAGGTGTTAGCCACCTCAAGCTCCTGACTCCTATGTAGATCAATTATGTCCAGAAGCTCCTTCTTCTCAACTTCAAAGGATCTTTTCCAATCAGCCAACCCTTTAGCAGCAGGACCTTTGGTATCATATTTCGCTCCATTTTTTCCCTTACCCTTAGCCGCATGCTCCTTCTCCATCAATTTAGAGAAGTACAATTGATCCTCTCTTAATTCAGTAATCTTTTTGAGCAGGACTTTTAAGGAGTCTGCACTATTTTTGACATAAATATGGCACACATGCAGAAGCTTCTTAATGTTTGTATTGGTGCTCACAACCTTGGCTTCCAACCCAGCCAACTGATCATCACACAAAAATTTGAAATCCTGAAGCGAACCTTTTAGGTCCATAATTCTATCAATCAGAATGTCTGACACTGAGTTTTTCGACACATTCTTCAAGTTCTCCTTCAAACCCCTAATTTTAATGTTAACTTTATTGAACTCCTGAAGAGTCCACTTGGCCAGTTTAAAAGTTCTAGTGGCCTAGCCCTTGCCATGTCCAGTGGCCCTAGCCTTGCCATGTCCGGTAACTCAAACATTAAGGGAGACTCATCATTTAAATAAGAAAAGTCCTCAAAAAGGAGATCTACCTTTAGGGGTTCCAATTTAGTGTTCATCTTCTCAGATTCTTCCTCAACATGACCCTTTTTTTCATCCTGCAGCACATCATTGGTTAAGTTTTGAATCGACAAGTCCTCAATGTCCACCACCTCATCTCCAGTAGCCTTTTCCTTATCTGGCACCTTGGCATCCTTAGCAAGAACATTTGAGACCTAGTTTTTCATTTTAGCTATGCATTTGGATGACCTCGATTGGTTCTTGGATTCCAAGACAGACACATTTTCCTGCAAACCCTCTTTCTTTCTTCCATCATCAATTTCAACCCAGCCAACAACCAACTCCACCTTCTTGGGAGAGGAATCATCTGAACCCACCTTCGTATCCTCACTATCAGAGAGAATAAGGTGCTTACAATCATGACTGTTTTTAAGGCTACCCTTCTTCCTTTTTTTCAAGGAGGTGGCCACAGGGGATGGAGGACCAACTTCATCCTCTTCTTCCCACTCTTCATCTTCGACATTGTTGGTATTCGAACTAGAAGAATCAGACCCTTCACTCGAAGTCTTCTCCTTACCCATAATAGCAGGGGTGGGGAGAAAAGACTTAACATGCTCCATGATTAAAAGGATGAGACCCTCATGGAGGATCGGGGCCTTCCTATTTTTTAAATGTGCATACATCGAAATCTCCATGGACGATAGAAAAAAAATAAAAAAATGAAACAAACAATTTGTGTCTGAAGTGATTTAACAGAGTGAAATGGTGACCCAAAATAGCAGTAAACTTGCCTTCCAATGTCACATAATGCATTGTTACCTTGGCCACCTCTGCCCAAATCTTCTTGAGAGACTTGCACTCATAGCCCTAGCTCTCCATCTTAATCAATTTATTCCTCTCATCATCTTTGAAAAACTGGGCCATCGCATCCTCATTACTCTTCTTGTCCTTGTAAAACTTACGGCCAACCATTGACATCCCCGTCACAAAAGCACTCAACTCCTCATTTACCTCCACTTCCAGACCCTTTATCTGAAGCTTATGATAATGCCAACAAGAAACGAACTTCGTTGAGGCATTTGGGTCATGCCCATGCAATCTTTCTAGAAATGACATAAAATTCATGTGGTGCAAAATCTTCCAAAGCTTCTTCTTCTTCCTTAGACCCGTGCAAGATCTCGACTCAATTCTACTTCTATCGCCACCCATTTCTTTAGACACCAGAAGAAGTAAACCCTTGCGATAATTGCTCAAATGATTTCCAATAATCCGAATGAAACCCACAAAGCATGTGAGTTCGAATAAGGTACTTAGGCTTAAATTTCACCACCGCATCATTGCAGTCCATGCCAGCATTTCTCATTAAGCTCCTATCTTTCTCGAGAAGGATCGATCCCTCCTCCCACGCACGAAACTCATTCACTCTGACAGCCTCATTAGCGATTTTTTTTCCAATGAGTTGCCCTCTCAAAAGACTTGAGATATGTGGGTCTCTTCACAAGCACTTAACATGATTATACTATCTTTAATTAATTGCTCCACATTCCAACTCGGCATATGGGTGCCATATAGATAATTAACTATGTTTAAAGAATCACCTTCAACCCATAATTTGGTAATCCCCTGTCCACAACAAATCTTATACTTGTAAATGCAGCCTCCACTTCAGCATAGTGATTGGTTTGATTTCCCAACGGGAGTTTTTGAGTTATATATTGCATGATGCATGTTTGAAACTTTTTTTTAGTTCTTAATTTAACATTTAGATATTCTATTACACTGTTATAAATAAAAATAATTGAGTTAAGTTAAAGTATGTTCACTAAATTAATCTTAGAATTTTATTTTTTCCTTTACACATATATAGATGAGCATTTTACACATATATAGATGAGCATCGAGAAATGAATGGAATTGTACATTATACTTCATGTTATGTCTTAGTACTTGAAATATAATTTTACAGTAATATTTAAATCATGCAAAACATCTTTAAGAATACGAAAATGATGTAATAAATTTGTTCATGTTTATATTAAAGAATAGAGAAACGATGCAACAAATATGTTGTGTAGACATTCTTAGATTTATAAGGAAATTTTTTGTATGTGTTTATGCAAATTCTTTCCGTATTCCATATTATTAATATCAATTTTATTACATAAAAATTACACGCATGACTACACATATCAAATTCCCTGGCAAGGTAAACCTCATTGGTTTATCAACAATCATTTAAGATGCAATGCCCTCTATTTCTAAAATGTCTATACTTGTTTCAGGGAGTTGGTATAGGTTGGTTGCATTTATTTCAATGTCACTATAGTATGGGTCATGGTTGATCTTGTATTGCAATGCATTTCTAATATGACTTTTTCTTATGTAACAGGCGTAATAGTTTCCTCTCGTATTCAACCTTCGAACTATTAAGACATATAGGTCTCTAATTCTATGTGGAAATACTTTTGCAATTTTTTTTATGTCTTGTGGGAAGCTAATAGTGTGGCCATTGTATTTATACTGCCCTCCATGAGTATGGGTGACTTGTAGTATTGGGTTTACTCTTGCTATGAGCATCTCTTCTACTTGTGTGAGATTTTGCAACATAGTAGGTTGTATGTACGCCTTTTTCATTGAAACGTCGTTTTCAAATACAATTTGTGTTTGATGAGTGAACAAGCATATGGAGGTAGTTTTCCTTACATATAATGCATGTTTTCAAGTTTGATAGAGCATCTATTCTATTTCAAAAAAAAATTGATGCAATCATTCAAACTTACTACTATTGTTTGATGATATTGTAGGTTGTGATGTGGTCTTTGTTTGTCTATTTTTTTAAGATGATGGCGAGCACTTATTATTGGAAATGGTCAATGCTCCCCTCGAGATTTGTGACATGGCTTAACCACCTCCCATGGATTCGTTAACTCTGGCGGTTGTATCAGGCATTAACAGGTCGATCTTTTGGTGCAATGGCAACCGTGGGGCCAACAATTGGTATCAAAGCCAAAGGTGTCAAGTTTGAATCCCCTCAGCTTGCACTAAGGGGGATATTGTTGGTAAATGGTCAGTGCTCCCCTCAGGATTTGTGACATGGCTTAATTGCCTCATGTGGATCCATTAACTATGTCGATTGTATCGGGCATTAACAGGTCGATCTTTTGGTGCAATGACAACCTTGGGGTCAACATTTATTTCCTCTTTATGACGAGAGTAGTAATCTCGACTTATTTTATGACTTTATATTCATTGAAGTTCTATTTGATGGGATTCAATTACACTTTTTCCATTACTATTGTCCATTATCTGTAATTCAAAATAGTAGGCAAGCTAGAACACCCTTCCTACTCAAATAAACAACTGATCGTAGCCATACGATTGAAAATGGAATTCTTATCATTATTTTGAATTTAAAGATTGATGTCTACCATAATATTAGCAATAGGTAGATCAGTGATTTTGCAAACATTCAAGTTGTTTTATCATTCATATATTCATTTTGTGTTGATAAAGGAAACAAGTGTTTTCTTCAGTACAACTCAAGTAAAGACTGTCTTAACCCTAAATTACAATTGTAATGACAAGTAAAATATCTATTTGATTTCATATCTAATAAATAGATTTATTGTTTCCTCAAAGCAATACCATTTCAAGGGTAAAATATTTGTGTACAAGACGTACTTTGTATTATTATTATTTTGTGTTTATTTCTATGCAGTTAGTGATTGTGTGTCCTACCTGGCTAACATCTAAATGGTAAGAGATGCTTGTGCAATACAATCAATTTAATAAATATTTGCAAATTAATTGTTAAATTTTTTTATAAGGGTTTCCATAAATCTAAAGGTTATATGAACAACAAAACCCAATGCTACAAAATACAAACAATAATGTACATTACAAGATCATTTTTGAGAAATCACATTAGAGTTGATATGACAATATAATCTTATAATAAAATTTGGTAAACCATCAATGTATTTTTACAATTGTGAGTTCAAAACCATAAATCAAGATTTGGTCCAACTAATTCAAATTAGATGCATGTGCCATTCTTTTGAAGTAACTGTTTTTTAGAATAGAATTTAATTTTCATTGATGACTTTTGACTTTAATGATCTAAGGGGTGTAGTGTAATCTATTCCATGTAGAAGCAATAATTACACTTGCACAAATCTATTATACAACTCTTTTTAGAATTTGTAGCACATCCATGCACAAACACATACTCTAGAACATATTAACATATATATAGTTTTCTATTAGCATAACCCTTGAACTTGTGGTTGACCATGATATTGGAGCACAAGAAACATGTATACTGATAATCACCTCTTATACATTTTAGCTTTGTAAGTTTATACTGATAGAATTGAAATAGAAAAACCTCCCTGCTCTTACACATTTTAGCTTTGGAATCTTGTACTAATAGAATTGAAGTGGCAAAACCTCCCACCTCTTATGCTGACCTCAATTTAAATCTTGTTATGCACACTTTTATTACAATTCATAACTTGGTGCAACCAAAAAAGACCTTTGTAGGGTTGCTAAATTGATCATTCCCCATAATTATTTTTTGTAATAGCAATTTTTTTATAGCATTAAGTAGAGAATGAAATATGTTTCCTTTCAAACCACCTGCAATATCTGCTATTATGAACAATTGTACAGATACTAACAGTCATAGTCTAGTAGGTGATATTTAAATCTAAATAATCAAATGAAGGCTAGGGGAATCTATTTAAAAACTGGACACCAACAGAAATTATCTTCTCGAAAAGTAAATAGTTTTTGATAGATTCGATAGACCAAATTTCCCTAAGGATTTTAAAATTCATCTCAAGTTGTCATGTTTGGTCTCCAACACCATGTATTGACTTTAATTCTATAGTGTGCCATTAACACTTTGTGTGGCATTTTAAACAGTTTCACACAAATAAACTACCATCTAGTTTAGGGTGTTTGTTTCAACACTACTAGCTTTGGGATCCAGTATTGATAGGATTGAAATATTACACCTCACAATCCTTATATTGGACTTCATTTAAGGTGCTCCATTCACACTTATGTTTGGCATTTCAAGCTGTCTACAAAAAATAAGAAAAAAAATGCATGATTTCTTATTTGATCATTGCCCTTAAATTATTTCAGTACTAATGGAATGAACTGGTAAATCCCCAACTCCCTATATTTATTGTAATTTTATTAGTCTCACACCATTTACACATTGTGCTTGGTGTTGCAAATAGGCTACACCAAATTAAACCTCTGTAGAGCGACCAAATTGCTCATACCACTCAAATTATTTCAATTTTATAATAGCAATTTCATTTTGTCATTTAACATTGTTGGCTTTGGACTCCAGTGTTGATAATGAAATTGTAAGAGTCAAAAGACTCCTAATTATTTTATTTACATTCATTTTATGGGATTCTATTCACGCTTGAAAATAACTTACCACCAAGTAAAACCCATGTGAACTGTCAAATTGATATCACAATGTCAAAGTTTGTTGTGTATGAACATGGACCTCAATTTTCTTCTCTTAACCAAGAGAAAGAAAATATGAACAATGATTTTAGCCTTTTGGTCTTCAATTAGGATTTTTTGAGTTATCCTTTTCCATCATTTCCCAATTTTATCCTTTGAACTGATTGTGATAATTTTCTTGCTTTAACAAGTGTTGGGATTCTGTCAACACCATATGCACTCTTCAATGGAGGTTGGATGGGAATTAACATTCTTTTTTTTTGCATCAATATGTTTCTACACTAGAATTCTTCTTAAGCATTGCATGGATGTGAATACACAAATTCATAGTTATCCGGACATAGGACACACAACTTTTGGGAAGACGGGAAGAATCATTGTATCCATAGTGTTGTATTTGGAACTTTAATCTATTGTTGTGGTTCTAGCAATATCTTGGGTTGGCATGTTTGATGGGGTTGGACTTCACCATAATGGCAGTTTGTGGAATCCGAGTGGATTTCCTACTGTTATTGGTTTATATGTATTATGTTATTGTGGTCATGTTGTGTTTCTCAACATGTACTTCTCAATGAAAGATCTTCGACAGTTTTCTTCAGTAAGTTTAACCTTTTGATTGTTTAGGCTCTCTCTTAATTGAATATTTTCATCTGTCATAGTGAAATCAATGATGTATGTTGAATATTGGTTTTAATTAAGGGTAGTTCTAATAGATGATTTTGCATGACAAGTGTTGATTTTGTGCTTTATAGTTTGCACATTTATATATGGGAGCATTGCACTATTGGGATATCTAATGTTTGGCAATGCGTTGTTATTACAAGTAACATTAAACCTCCCAAGAGAAAAAATGACCTCAAAAGTGGAAATTTGCACAACATTGATTAATTTGTTTGCTAAATATGCATTGACAGTTATTCCATTATCTACAACCTTGGAAGAGTTAATACCTTATCAAAAACAACACTTTTATTATGGAGCACATGCATCAAAAAATTACTACTGGAAAATATAGTTGTTGTAGCACTTGAAGTATCATTTTTTGGTTACATAATGGCATTGATTGGCTCTTCATTGAGTTGTTTAATTTATTTGATTCTTCCATGCTTAAATGCTACTTGAAATTTTTTGGGGTAGGGGTTTCTAGGTCTGAGATGATACATATTCATATCATCTTGGTTTTGGGCATCATAACATCTATTGTAGGAAACTACTCTTCTATGAAAAATATTGCAGACAATATATAATGATCTTTCAACTCTTTCTAAAGTGTTCAAACAATAACTTTGATCTTTATCGATAAGAATATGAGGTTTTGGCCATGATCTGGATTCAATATTTTCCTCTATTCTAGTTTGTAGGCCATCCATTTGAAATATTGTTTCAAATGGGTTCAGAGATGCATTCAGGGGATTATGAATTTTTATCATTTTATTTTGAAAATTATACTTAAAGCTGATGTGTTTATATGATCTAATGAATGTGTCAAGTAATAAATGGCTTGATGTTTTATGCCAATTATTTTTTAGTTTATTTATTTGATATTTGCAATGCCTTTGAGGTTAGTCTTAAGTCTCATTGAAATTTTTAGGAGAACTTTACTTTTTTCTTTGCAAGTGGAGCAGCATGACAACCAACTTTGAACTACTTGACCATAGTATCATTCTAGCAATAGTTTGGCCTAATTATGATTGATACAGGATAATTTGATGATACATATCTGCAATATTTCCAAGGGTATGAGTGAATATCCTTTGAAACTTAAAAGAAGCTAAATTCTAAATAATATTTTAACATTTTTATCAAGTTTTTGTTATACTTGAAGTGGCATTAAATTAGTGAAAACAATTATAGGTGCAAGGAGCCATATTGTCAATAAGACTGGAAATAGTTATTTGTTTACCAGTGCGCAAGTTCGAGTCCAAA
This sequence comes from Sequoiadendron giganteum, assembly GCA_007115665.2. Taxonomy (NCBI): domain Eukaryota; kingdom Viridiplantae; phylum Streptophyta; class Pinopsida; order Cupressales; family Cupressaceae; genus Sequoiadendron; species Sequoiadendron giganteum. Next base: position 236,752,866 of record CM021110.1, on the reverse strand, counting down.
CTAAACATGCCCTTCACTCTGTGGAAGTTATTTGATATACACATTACATGCACTTGTGGTGTAAAAACAACTCAGACATATAAATACAGGTTTGAAATGGAGGGATAGGTGGACTCCCAATTGTTAATGAAGTGATTTGATAATACATATATACAGTCTTTCCAAGGGTATGAGTGAATATCCTTTGAAACATAAAATAAGATTAATTCCAAACAAAATTTTAACATTTTTATCAAGTTTTTGTTATACTTGAAGTGGCATGAACATAGTCAAAATAGTTATAGGTGCAAGGAGCTATATTGTCAATAAGGCTGAAAATAGTTATCCGTTTACCAGTGTGCAAATGAGTCCAGACTAAACATGCCCTTCATTGTGTGGACCTTACCACCCATGATGCATTTAAGTCTACCTATTTATTATGTGCAATCGTTGCTTGAAGTGACTCTTTTCCTAATGACTATTATACACTTATTTCTAATTTTTTAATTTTTTTAAAGATGTCATAGTTTAGTAATCTTACACTGAACTGAATTGCTTAATTTTCTATTACTGTGCTTCCCATTGAATTCATTGCTCAATAATTGAAAATTTGAAACCAGTAAAATGAAGATGTAAAAACAATAATATTTAGCTTTTAACAGTAATTCAGAAACCCACTTACAAAATAGGTTGAATCATTTTTTATTCAAACTCTCATTTATTAGATATACATAACATTTCCAATCAATCTATAAGGGTGTTTTATACATTCAAATCCTCCAGTTTGAATTGATTTAATGGTAAAGGTGTACATTAATAGAGGATTCAAGGGTGTATTCCTCAAGAATTATAGGTTACACATAGATCTTACCGTGGATGGCTTGCAAAGAGTTCCTTGATTTCATTCAAACATTTTGGTTCACGAGGACAAACGCTTGTGTGAAGAATATACTGCAAAAGAATTTGGATACAGAGCAATAAGTATTGGATAATTCATATGATGAAATGACTAAAAAAAGTAGATCTTAAAATATCAAAGTTTTGGACCTTTATTAACAATTAACTAACATAATTATTTTACCTCATGATTCTACACAAATTGTCTCGTGGTGTGAACGATGTCGATGAAAAAAATGGGCAAAGTTTGTAGGAAATTTTTCCAAAACCCTACCATGGCATGGAATATTTTAAAAACAAAAAATAGGTTCAGAAGAACCCAAAAGAAAATTTAAGGCATCATGAAAAAGCAGGAATGATTTTTCTCTAGTTATGAATCTTTAAGAAAATTTAGGGCAAACATCGGTTGTAAGTGAAAGTTTGTTTTCAAGCATGAGGCAAGGAGTTTGAACTGCCTGAAACTATGGCAAATTATTTACCTCAAGATTCTGCACAAATTGTGTCATGGTGTCAACGATGTCGATGAGAAAAATGGGCAAAGTTTGCAGGAAAATTTTCCAAAACCCTACCACAAAAATAATTTTATTAAATTAACAAAATTTAGGGCAAATATCGGTTGTGAATGAAAGTTTGTTTTCGGGTGTGGGGCAAGGAGTTTGAACTGCTTGAAACTATGGCAAGTGATTTACCTCAAGATTCTACACAAATTATGTCGTGGTGTCAACGATGCTGATGAGAAAAAAATGGGAAAAGTTTGCAGGAAAATTTCCCAAAACCCAACCACGGTAGAATATTTTTCAAAGGACACAAATAGAACCCTATCTCCATTCAATTGTTGCTTCTCGGAAAGAAAAAAATAAATACTTTAATTAAATTACCATGAAACTATGGCAAGAGTTTTACCTCGAGATTTTGCACAAATTGTGTCATGATGTCGGTGACAAAAATGGGTGTTTAGTTGTTGTTGCTTGAAAAGAAAAATTAGTTGTGTTCAATTGCTTCTTCTCGAAAAGAAAAAAATAGTTGTATTAAATTACCAGTCGAGCAGTGTATAAAAATAGAAAAAAAAGATTATTATTGTTCGCATTTGCACCTACCTGAAAGTTGATTTCTCGTTGACTGAAAGCTTATTTTGTCGACGTAAGACAATTTTGGTGGGTTATGCCCAAAATATATAGCCTATCAACTAATTATATTATTTTGTTTTATTGAAATTTTATTTTTTTTGTATTTAAAATATTTTTGTTCACATATTTTTTTAAAAATAAAATAAAATCAAGTCATTTTTTTTATTAATAAAATTTCATAGTGTTTAAGTATAAATGATGTCTTTAGTTATTTCTTAAGTTTGGAAAGTGCAAGATTTTTTATATGAAAAATGGGGTTTTGGTATATATAAAACATTATATGAGGAATATCTTGGAATTGAAAAGAATTTTATAATTAAGTATATAGTAAAAAATAGAAAATGTAAAATAGTTAAAAGTTATCTAAATTATATTATTCTCTTTTACTGTATTTAAAATGATGTTTTATTTTATTGTGTTATTTTTTTAACAAAGTTTTTTTTAAATAAAATAAAATCACAAGTCATTTTTTAAATTTTTTGTATTAAAATATCATAGTGTTTAGTATAAATGTTGTCTCATATTCATATTCATGAGTATTCTCATTATGTAAAATTATTGCATCTAACACTTAAGATAGTTGCTACAATAACATGTGTGACATTGTTCTTGTATACACCTAAAAATGGTATGGAGAATCCAATTGATTAAATATGATTTATTTGATTAATTACCCTTAATTCCTCTACTATTAAATAAATAGAAATATTTATTTATATATAGTTCATCTTAAATTATTCAATCTTTATTCTTTTATTGTCATCTTAATTAAATGAACAAATTTCACTTTGTTTTATTTAATTATCATAATTAAATTCATCTAATTGATAAATAAATAGAAATATTTATTTATATTAAGTTCACTATTAATTCTTCTATTTTATCATATTATTTCCTCTTAATTAAATAAACAAATTTAAATACTTTGTTTTATTTAATTATTATCATTATTATTTTTTCTATTACTTTATCCATTTATTCTATCTTAAATTAAATAAATAAATTTAAATAATTTGTATTATTTAATTATCTTATCATATTTCTTCTTAATTAAAGATATTCTAAACTCTTTCATTTAATTATCATATTTCTTCTATAATTATTTAATATACAACTTCTATAGTTGGTATTATTTATTTATTTATTCTCCCTTTTGCTAAATTTGAATAAACCAAAATATTCAAATAAAAGCATAAATCAAATTTCCTCTATTCACTCACTAATAAAATTAGATATTTTATATCTAATTAATTCAACTGGTATTCACAGGAAGCTTTGGAGACAAATTGGAGACAAATTTGAATCAATCTCTCAAATCTTCTTCCTCTGATCCTTCCTATCATCTTTCTTAGTGTTTTCAGTTCTTATAAAATATCAAGGAGAAATAAGGTGTAAACAATTCTTTTTGCATAAACAAGGAACCCACAAATCTTATCAAATGGCTTCAAATGCTTCCAAAATAATTCTTTGACTCTTAAGTATTGAGGTGATAATTATATTTCTTGGAAAATAAATGTAGAAGCTCAACTTGAATTTGAAGACTCAAGTGGTATATAGTTTTTGGACAAGATTGCAACTTTCATGCAATGATCCATCACCTCATGTAAATTCTACTCTTTATCACCAATTGATTAGGGGCCTCATCTGACTTACACCAAGCCTGATATTAGCTATGTTGTTAGTTATCTCTCTAGATTTATGTAGGAACTTAAGGTTGCCCATTGGAAAACAAAAAAGTGTTATGAGATTTGTATGTGATATAATGAAATATGGCTAAGAAATCAAAAATAGTACAATTTTTTTCTTTGTGCAAGGATACATGAATGCAAACTATGCAAGCTTTATCGATGAAAAGAAGTACTTTAGATTTCATTTTCTTTTTGGGGTCTACTATGATATCATGGTGGAGCAAAAAGTAAACCATTATTGTGTGTTCTTCCACAAAGGTGGAAAATCACCATAGGTGGAGTTTTCTATGAGGTAATGTGCTTCCACCACATTTTTATAGGCATGAGTGTTATTGAGAGATATCATGTAGCTTTATTTTTTGATAATCAAAGTTTGTTGAATCTTGTTTTGAATCTTACTTTTTATGATCACATGAAACATATTAAGGTTCAATGACACTACATTCATGAACATGTCAAGTAGAAAAATATCTAGCTCCAATATTGTTCGACTCAAGAACAACATGCTAACATATTTACCAAATCTCTAGTAGTGATGAATTTTGATGTTTTTCAAACTTTCTTTATTTGTTATGTTAAGCATATGATGTAATGATGAGGGTTAATAGAATATCATAATCATATTACAATATGAGAATATTACTTGACATAAAACTATTGTAATATGTTAATAATAATTCATAAATATTATTAACACAAATGATAATCATAATAGATGGTTATAGTTGGTTGTATTGGGTAGTTGGTTGGGAATTCCTATCCTAATTGGTTAATTACCAACTAATTTATGTGTATGTATTGTTGTCTCTCAATAGTGAAGGTGGCTCATTTCCTTGCTCTAAATTCAATTGTATGACTCCACCATAATTGCAACAATGCATTAAATCCAAGGATGGATACTCAATCTCACAAGCCCAAGGATATACAAATCATGTATGGAGTATTACAACACATCACACATACACTAATAATAGGGTATTCACATTCCTAATGAGATGCAAAACATAATTTCCTTCCCTTATATTACTTAATGTTAAGATAAAATTTCTTATAAATTACCATATAATATAATTACCACAAGGTCTTCTAAGAATGTATCTAATAACATCAATTAAAATTTACTTCTTAATATATAACTAGAATTCAAGCATAATATCACACTTAAGAGAATATCAATGCATCTAAACAAATTTACCAACACATTTGTATTTGTATACTAGGTCATAATCAAATCATGAAAACATAATTCTAAATCATCATGTTATCACAACACAAACATGCATGGAGTGCTCTAACATCCAACATTGTATTGAGAACATACTAAAGTATGTTAAATATATTAATCTTATTTCAAGATTCATTCAAATATCAACACATATTAGGAATAATTTAATTGGGTAATTAAGTTTTTAACCAAACATTATATACTATATAAATGACATGCTTCTCTTCCACATGATGATATGCATACTTTAAAATGATATATACACATAATCAAGATTACAAATTACAAAATTCACCTTATGAAAGAATATACTTAAGTGGTCAAAACCATAAGCATAATCACTTACACATCTTACATAAAGACAAAAATAGGGAATCTCATCATTACCAACAAGAAAAAAATTAAATGTAACAACTCATTTTTTATTCCAATGTGTGGATGAATACATAGTTAGGACCATAAATTTGTTGGGTGAATATTTTGTAATTCCTTTACAAATTAAAAAATAATGATTTCAGCCACAACTATGATGAGAATGTTCTTTCCTCTTGGAAAGGAGAGGATCCCTTCTTACTTCTTATTGGAACCAAGAGTAAACTACGCTAAATGAAAATTATTTACACTAGCTTTAACCATGCGAGGTGTGTTACATTCACCATTTTCTCTGAACTTTCAAAAAAGATGTTTACAATGTTCCATGGTAATATTCTATAATGCTTTACACCTCTAAATATCTACCTAAGCAGTAATCACCAATATTCTCGATTAAACTTAAGAGTAATCAAAGAGTACCAATATAACTAGAATAATAGTAACTGAAAGACACACACAAGCACGGATTCTTCTTACTGCCTTCTATGATAGTTTTTGAAGTAACAAATGATGCACGTTGTATCACAAAGTCTATCAACCCAATTCACCAATAGATCCACACACAAAGTGAATAACTCCAAGCCAAAAGTATTGATAATCTCTCACCAAGAAACACTTGCATTACACAATTTCAAGTAATCAATATAACTCAAATTTTATATATTCTATCTTGAACATCCTTCCAATCATAAGAAAGAATCACCACTTATCCAATTAGAAATAAGAGAAATCAGCAAGAACGACATAAGAACATTATCACTCATACAAACTTGATTCAAAACAAAGGTTGAAAGCAAAATTAGCCTCCTTTTATTAACTGAATTTGATCTTGTAATTTGAACACAAAGTTTCAAAGTTGAGTCACAATTTTGGAAGCACTTCGTTGCATAAGATTAATTGGTACTAATTACAAATGAGCTCTCACATATTTATAGATGAGAGCAAAAGAGAGCTAATCTAGGAAATAGATAACTACTTTGACTTATTCAACATTGGAGTCCAAAAAATGTTGGAGGACTTCTCTATTTATACATGTACTTACAATTCTGAAAAAGACATGTAATTTGTCTGGAACTAATTACAAAAAGCATGAAAATGATAAAAAATAAACTAAGGCAGAATCAGCCTTCTCCAACATCCTTCATCAAAATTCATCATACAATTTCTTCATGATGGAATGAACCTCATCTTTATCTAGGCCTGAAGTATGTTTGGAAATGGTGAGGACTCTTAGGATTGACTCCTTCAATGTATCACGAGATTCATCATGCCTTCCTAAAAACACTTAAGTTGTCCAAGGTCAATTGAATGTCTAGCAACTTATCCATCAAAGCCACTAAAAAGGCTTGATCTTCAAATTCCTTTTGAATCATGCTAAGGAATTCTTGGACAACTGTCTTTGAGGAGAGAACCTTATCATAATATTATCTTGCAACTTACAAGGAAGTTCTTCAACTCTATTGATAAGGTTTAAATTGTTATCTTGGCAACCTCCCGAGCACTTTGCAAATAATCAATCAAATCTTTGAGGAAATTTACTTTATGTATCATAGTCTCCATCACTTCCACATACATATATTTATAAATGGAATGATTTTAGCTTCCACCTACGTATCTAGTTTGAGCTCCTTTATTTTCACCCAATCCTACAAACTTTTTTGCATATCTTCCTTTTGACAAACAAAAGCATCAGTAGTTTCATCCAACTCTAATTTTATGGCAACCCATGGGCTCTGACCTAGGTCCCCGCCTCCTGGCCCCCACTGGGGGGATAATACCCCTCAGACCCCACAAGAGGGGTTGTAACCCCCTTTCATTCTCTCGTTAATTAATTTGGGGGGAAAATGCGTTGGGAAAAGTGGCCGAAATTTGAACTCCAAGACTAATCAGGCTCCACATACCAAAAAACATGTCATCTTTGCTTCCTAAAATAATAGACACTACATTCTTAATTATCACACTCAAATCATTTCCAAGATTGAACCACTCAAGTGTCTCCTATCTAGGGCTTCCCTCATAGGATGAATGGATAAATGGATCATGATGTTTAGTGAATTTGACATTGAATATGTTGACCATGAATAAGTAAAATGATAGATTATCTTTGATTAGTTTGTTGACATGCCACTCATTGACACTCATCCCTTGATCTTATATTTTCTTGATGATTCCATTCTAACTCTAGAGGCTTCATGAACCTAGAATATTTATTTTAATGGATCTTTCACCTATAATTTGGATTAGGAGTATACATATTATTTATTACACAACAAGGGGACCTCATCTAGATAAATATTTTAGGCTTGAATTTCCATGCACCAAAAATGTCGTAGAATATGAGGCCTTGCTCATAGGTCTTAAGGTTGTAGTCCAATAAAACATAAAATAGCTCCTGAACTATTGAGAATCTGAATTGGTCCTCAGATAGGTTAATGATGAATATCATGTGAAGGATGATTATATTATCCCCTATAAAGAATGTTTTATAGCTTTAGGTAATATTTCACTCATATCTAGTTTGACATATACCTCAATTCAATAATAGAGTCACAGATTCCATGGAAACCATTGGTTCCTCCTTGGAATACCACAAGATAGTCAAGGATGTGAATTCTTGATCAAACAACTATTGATGCCCATGTAAAACACCTCAAATACCAAATTGATATGAGTTTGTTAGTCCCAAATCCCCATAATATTGTGATATCTACACCTACCTCCATAACCAAACCATTCCACCTAAAATATTAAATAACCAATATAATTTTTTCCTACAAAATTCATCTCACTTTACTTTCCTTGGTGATACCCTATATTGAAGGGGATTTGATCCTACTTTACTATGATGCCTAAATTTGGAAGAGGGTATTTGTTGGCCCACATTTTTTGTTGCATCAAAAGATCGATCTATCAACACTCGATACAAACAGTAGAGACATGGATCACACGGGAGGTGGTTAGTCCCTTGTCATGAATCCTAAGGGGAGAACTGGTCATTTTCCAACCATCTCCCCCTTAGCTTTACCCGAGGGGATTCAAACCCATGACCCAACGCTCTGATACCAATTGTTGGACCACATTTTTCATTGTGTCAAAAGATCGATCCATCAATGCCTGATACAAACGGTAGAGACATTATCACATGGGAGGCGGTTAGTCCCTTTTCATGAATTTTGAGGGGAGCACTGACCATTTGCCAACAATATCCTTACAATCAAAGAAGTTCATGAAATTATTTATATCTAGCCCACACAAATGGTATTATCCTCACTAATAAAATTCTCAAAATAGGGTATTATTAGCCTACAATGGAAAATGATGCATGTTAATATGTTAAGAAATGTCTAGCTTTCTAACAACACATGGGTCTCATTGTATGATATTTCTTGGAATATTTATTTGTAAAATTTTAGAAACATAGAAGACCACTTTAAGGGGGTTACCTCCAATAATTGAAAAGTATGGTATGAATTGAATAATGGATGATATGATGATTTTGGGAGGAACATCTCCCATTTATTTATAGGCTTAACTATGTATGGACATACCCCTTCATCCTAATAAAGAGTAATTCAGGTATTAACTAATACTAATTTTAAGGTTAAGCATGCCACAAGTGCTTAACTTATTATACTTAGGAATATAATATATATTCTTAGGAATATAATATATATTCTTAGGAATATAATATATATTCTTAGGAATATAATATATATTCTTAGGAATATATATTATATTCTTCATAATATTAGATAGAATATCAAGGACCTAACATGCCCCTACCCTTCAAAAAACATATTGTCCTCAATGCTTAGTAATTTTGGATGCTTTAGTATGAATCATTCATCTTTCCATGTGACATATTCAATTGGAATATTCTTTCACTTGATTAGGAACTCAGAGATAGCTCTATTTTGTAACTATTTCACTCTTTTCTCAATAATTTTCTTAGGTTCTAAAATAAACTTTCCTTCTTCATCTAACTCTAGCAACTATAACTAGACTAGAGTATTGTTACCTATTAATTTCTTTAAACAAGAGACATGGAAGATAAGATGGATTTTGGAAGAGGGTGGAAGTTCTAATTTATAAGATATGCTTCCTATTCAATGGAGAACCTTGTAGGGACCATAAAATTTAGGTGTGATAGATTCATGTTCTTATGTTTATTAAGGGAAATTTGTTTATAAGGTTGTAATCAAAGAAATTCCCAATATCCCTCTTCAAAATGTCTTTCACTACGATGTTGATCATCTTGTTGTTTCCTTTTATTTTGATCCATAAATAAATTATCCTCAAGGATTTGTAGTATTTCTTGTTGGTCTTGAATATGGTCCTCTATTGCATGAGCTTTACAATGAGATTGTAAATAAGAAGTAGAAGATTGCGGAGGTTAGCCACAAAGAGCCTCAAATGGAGTCATTTTGGTGGATGTGTTGTACCACCACTCTGCCAATGGTATCCATTTAGATCATTGTGTTTGTTTGTCAAAAGAAAAAAATGTAAATATTATTCTAATCATTTATTCACAATTTATGTTTGATCATTTGATTGTGGATGATAAGAGGAACTATGTGCTAGTTTTTTACCCCATGCTATAAATAAGTTTTTCCAAAAATGCTGGTGAAGATAGGGTCGGGATCATTCACTGTGATTTTAGGAATTCCATGAAGTTTTTATACATTTTCCATGAGTATTTTGGCCATAATACTAGCATGAAATAGATGAGAGAGTCCACAAAAATATGCATACTTGGTGAGTCTATCCAAAAAATACCTAAATTACATTAAGATTATTATATTTTGGTAGACCTATGATAATTTTCATTAATATTTCCTCCCAACATTGTGTTGGAATGCCTAATGGTTGTAAGAGGCCAATATTCTTTATTGTTTCACCTTTATTTTTTTGGCATATCAAGCTTTCAGCCACAAATTTCTTGACATCTCCTTTTACACCTACCCAAAATAATTATTTCTTTATATGATGATAGGTATTTAAAAGCTATGAATGTCCTCCTATTAGTGAATCATATATTTGAGATAATATGTCTTCTTTTAAATGAGAATTTTTACATAAAAATAATCTATATTTGTAGGTCATAATGAATCTTCTTCCAAACATCCTTATTGAAAGAAGATGAGTCATGTTGAAGTTTTAGAATGATATTATGTATTCAAGGATCATGTTGTCACTCTTTTCATGCAACTTCTAACCATTTTGGTTGTATTAAGGAAATGACAGATATATTTTCTTCCTCTACTTGTCAAGAAAGGGCATCAACTACAATATTTTATTTACCCTCTTTATAAATTATTTCAAAATTATATACTAGCATCTTGGTAACCCACTTTTGTTGTTTTTATGAGGATAGTCATTGCTCCAAAAATTAATTTAGACTCTCATGATCAGTCTTGACTTTATAATTCCTTCCCATTAAATATTGACACTATTTTTTAATTATATGAATAACATGGCTAATATAGGGTAGCTAATGGATTCCCTTCTTGCATTAGTACTGCCCCAATTCCATGTCCTAAAACATCACATTCTATCACAAATATTTTAGAGAAGTATAGGGTAGCTAGTATTGGGATTGAAGTGGGAGATTCTTTTAGTTGTTGGAAGGCCTAAGTGGCTAGCTCTAACCATGAAAAGGAATCCTTCTTTAATAACATTGTTAACGGTTCTTTGATACATGAATAATTATGAATAAATCCTCTCAACCCTTTGATAGTTTTAGGTTTCAACCATTATTTTATTGCAACAATCTTCTTGGGGTCTACCTTAACACCTTCGTGTGACACAACATGTCCCAATTATTCTATTTCTTTTACCCCCAAAGACACATTTGTATTTTTTAGCATAGAGTTGATTATCTTCCAATACTTGTAATATCTTCTCTACATCTTGTAAATTTTCTTCCCATGATTTACTATAATAAGGATATCATCAAATAAATCCACCACAAGTTTATGAAGAAATAGGTGAAGTACTGAGTTTAAGAGGCTTTAAATTTTTTATGTGGCATTAGTTAAACCAAATGAAATTACTAATAATTTAGAATATACTCAGACCATGTGTATAATCAATTCACATATAGTCATTAAATCCACTCATAATGTTGTTCACCAATATAATAACTTACTATTGACATAAACTATGAAAGTAATAAATTTGAATAAGCAACATAGATTTAAACATGAAATAATAACAGACACCTCCAATACACTTGCATATAATCATGATCATGACATTTCACAAACACCAAACATAGATTATCCTTCAAAAACTTGTAAATTAATTATAAATTGTTCCTTAGTCTAACCATTAAGACAAGACTAGGACAAGATGTAAGATATAGCGTAGGTGGGCCTTATGTCCTCCCCACTTAAGAATGGACTTCCTCTTGGAATTCTCCTAGAGTAGGATGAAGACACAACATAAAACTAGTTGCACTCTTCTCCAAAAAAAATCCATAACCAAGCAATCAAACAAGGCTAGGCCATCTCAAAAATACTCACAATAAGATAAGTAAATAGATGATAATTCAACAATAAATCAAATGCAACTACAAGAGTTGCGTGAAAATAAAAATTCAAAAAGTATATGGCTAATTAATCATTAAAAAGAGAAATAGTCATTAATGGCCTCACAAGCAAATATAAAACTCATAAATAACTAAAAGAATTTTTTGCAAACCTCAAAATTGCACATTGCAATGTTAAATGACTAATATAGATTTATCGATAAGGAAGAAGGGAATTCACAATCAAAATTATATAAAAAGGAACTCTCATATGATATCATCCTTAGCCTAACAAACATGAGGTTTTTCATCTATATACGTAAATGATTCTTGTCTAATAAAGGATGCATTCATAGCATCCATGTAGATGACTCAAAAAATACAATATCTATTTTCATGTTAATTAGTAACATAGCATTGTGTCCTAGAATCCAAATACTCTCTCCTAAACAAGAACATGGCATCACAACCTCACATTATGATGGAAAATCAATGTGGAATGGCTTCATATCCAAACAATCATGTTAGAACATGTGTGGGCTAATACAACACTTACCAAAATATTAAGAAATCAACAACAACACTCCATCATAAAACATGAGATCATAGTTTTTCACTTATCATTACATAGTGTAAGTCAATGTTCCAAGCAATTAATTATTCGTTGTGCTGCTTAGAAAATATCAATTTTCATAATTTTGAATTCTATCATAATGTCAATGCTTCCCAATGCAACACATCCCATAATTGGAATATGGTAAATGAAGAATAAGATCAAACTTGCGCCAAGTATCAAGACTAAGAGTGAAAAATCATTCTCGTACTAAACTATGACCAAGATCACATGCTACATTGCCAAACATATCATCAAGAATAGCAAGGCAAGATAGGTTAGCACTGTGAACCAACTCGATGGTTCAATCTATAAGAAGTAGTTAGTACTCTACAAATGAAAGATATGACCACTAAGGATTTCTCTAGGCTAACATAGCACTATAACATCATAGTTTCCTATATTTTTCACTAATCAACTCCACATGTAGTGAGTCCATCAATTAAGAAGCTGACTTTCAATGAAATAAACAAACAAATAAATGCATAAATATATATTAGAATATTATTATAATCATAATATAATATTACATCACAAAGTTGATAATAATTCAAAAACATTATTATTAACATAAATGCTAAACATAACAAATAGTGATAGTCAATTATATTGAATAGTTGTTGAGATATACTCGATCTGATTTATCAGTTCTACCAACTACTCTACATATTGTAGTCTCTAAATAATAAAGATTGCTCATTGTCTTACTCCAGTTTCAATTTCGTATCAAAGTAATATACTTCTCATATACGTGTGAGTGAAATTTTGGAGATTTCAAATTCTGTGACATTGAGAGAATAGATTACAGACAAATGGAGTCATTTGAAAAATATAGTCGGCTTCTGTTGACAAAGACGTAGACCTACATGCAAAAAATCTCATGTGAAGAAAACTAGACGTGTAAAATCTTGCATGGAGTCATGTCTAATCTTTAGAAAAATCGTTAAGCAAACTCACGTCAGAACTTTACAAAAATGGCCGAGCAAGATCGCATCCATCCAAACCCTAAAAAAATAACGAAAACAGATAAATACAAAATAACGAAAAGAGATATTGATAGAGATTTGAAGATGAAAGACAATCCAAGTCATAAGCAACATAAATACGCAAAAAAAATAAGTGTCACATAGTGGCTAGTACTTGTCTTTATAGTATTAGATTTAATAAAAAAAATTATATTTTATTAATGTTAATAAAATTAAATGTTTGTTTTGTTAATTATAGTGTTAACATAATCGTTTAAAAATGTCACTTAATGTTAATTTTTATTAAAATGATGTAAATAATATATTAAAATTGTAGGATAAAGCATGTCTATATTTTAGTTTAATAGAATAAAAAGTAGTTACATGCATTTATATAAAATTTATCTAATAATTATGTTACCTAATAATATGTATAATATATATAAAATTGATTAAATTATATTTATTGATTAGATAATATTAATTTTAATAATAATTTTTAAATTATTTTATATTAAATAAAATATAAAAACGAAATGATTATGTAATATAATTATAAGATAGAATTAAATAATAATTATTTAAACATAAAATTTATATAATAATTTTGTTAAATAACAACATGCATAATATAATATATTTTGTGTTCATGAATTCATCTAAATAGATAAAATAAACATCTCATAAAAAATATTCATAAAAATTTAAGACATAATAAAATAATTATATAGTATTTAATATTACAAAGATTTTTTTTTTAAATATTCCAATAAATTCAAAAATGTTGTTTCTTAAAAAAATGGCAAAATAATAGATCAATTGTCTAAAAAATAGGCAAAATAATAATGTTTTCTAAAATATAGACAAAATGATAGTTCACTTTCACTTTTCCTATAAATTAGTCAATAACACACAAAACTTTCTAGCCAATCATAATCACAAGAAATAATTTTTATAATTTATAAAATTAAATATGTTACAAGTTCACTTTACAAATTTCATTTTAAGTTTTTTTCAAAAAAAATTATTGTTTTTGATTGGTTGAAAGCTAACTTACTAATAACTAGTTAACTCAAAAAAACAAAATTCATTGCAATAGTATTGGCAAGTACTAAAAACACAAAACTCTAAATCATCAGGAGAAAATCTGCAAATTTCAAACAAAAATTCAAAGGTGCATGTTATACTTTAATTATTTATAAAGTTTGAAAAAAGGTTCGGTAAATATAAAATATTATATAAGGAATATCTTAGATTTGAAAAGAATTTTATAATTAAATATATAGTTAAAAAAAATTAAAATAGTTAAAAGTTAATTAAATTATATTATTTTGTTTTATTGTAATTAAAATATTATTTTGTTCTATTGTACTTGAAATGTTATTTTTTGGAGCAATCTTTTTTTAAAGAAAATAAAATCACAAGTCATTTTTTTTATTTTAATAAAATATCATAGTATTTAAGTATAAATGATGTCTTTAATTATTTCTTAAGTTTGGAAAGTACAGGATTTTTTTATGAAAAAAAGGTTTTGGTAAATATAAAACATTATATGAGGAATATTTTTGAATTGAAAATAATTTTATAACTAGTATTCACACCTTGGTGTGCAATGGGTATACCGAAGTGTGGATGGTCAATTAGAGATTTTTTTGTTTATTGTTTACATACATTTGTGTAGTATACATGAGGTCAATTGGTAGGCTATTTAAAAAATGATTTTGTTTGTGCAACAAAGGTCTCAATGGAGAAGTGGTAGGTTCAAATCAAATATGTATCTACTTACAAGAATCCAAACACAACTAAAAAAAACCTTTGAATTGGGAAGGTAATAAAGCTCCATTACCAATAGGTTAATGATATGTTTATAATAGGGAGAGAGGGAGAGAGAGAGAGAGAGCCCAAGATATGTGGACAGAAAGAGGGAGAGATATGGGGGGAGGGAGGGAGAGAGAGATGGGGGAGGAGGAGATAGAGATAAAGAGGAAGTTAGAGATAGAGATGGAGATGGAAATGGAGATGGAGATGGAGGAGAGGGATATGGAGAGAGAGAGAGAGAGATAGGACAAAGGGATAGATATAGATTCATAAGAGATAAATATATAAAGAGTGGGAGAGAGGGAGAGAATGAGAGAGGGAGAGATAGAAATATAAATATAGAGAAAGGAATTGATATATAGAGAGGGGTAGAGAGAGGGAATAGATAATGAGATAGAGAAATATATGTAAGAATTTAAATATGGAGAGATAGAGATAGACATAGAGCTAGAGATAGGGAGAGAGAAACACTGAGTGTGTGTGTGTATGAGTAAGAGAGATATGGAGAGAGATATAGAGGAAGATAGATATATATAAATAGATAGAGAGGGAGGTAGTGAAATAGAGATAGGAGAGAGAACTAGAGAGATATAGAAAGATGAAGTGATAGGGAGAGGGAGAGGGAAAATAGGGATATAAAGGAGAGATAGAGAGATAAATATAAATTGGGAAAGATAGAGAGGGAGAGAGAGAGAAAGACAAAAATAGAAACAAAGGCAAAGACAAAGACAGACATATAGACAGATAGAGATAAATATAAATAGAGAGATGAGAGGGAGAGGGAGAGGGAGAGGGAGAGATAGAGATAGAAAGATGGAGTCAACGAAAGAGGGGGAGATGGAGAGAGAAATATAAAGATATAGGAAGTTATATAGAGATAGAGAGAGTAGGAGAGATGGAGTAAATAAGAGAGAGAGAGAGAGAGAGAGAGAAGAGAGAGAGAGAGAGAGAGAGAGAGAGAGAGAGAGAGATGAGTTATAAATAGATAGGAAGAGGGACAGATGGTAAGATATAAATAGAGAGGGAAAGAGTGAGAGATAAAGTCATAAAAATTTAATAGAGAGGGAGAGAGGAGGAGATATATATATATATATATATATATAGATAGAGAGGGAGGGAGGATGGAGAAGTTGAGAAATATAGAAAGAGAGATTGATAGGAAGAGAGGGAGAGGGAGAGATGTGGATAGAGAGAGGGAGAGATAAACAAATATATAGGGGAAAAGGAGAAAAATATGTAAGGAGAGGTAAGGAGATAGAGATAGGGAGAGAGATAGAGAGGAAGATAGAGATGGATATGGAGATGGAAATGGAGAGAGGGAGATAATGAGAGAGAGATAGATGGAGGGATAGAAAGATAGAGATAGGAAATTATATAGAGAGAGGTAGAGAGAGGGAGATATAGAGAGAGAGGTAGGAATAAGTACATATGGGGAGGTATCATAGAGATATGGGAAGAGAAAGAGATTTATATTTTTGTCTCCCTCTCTTTCTTTATATTTTTTATTATCTCTCAATATCTCTCTTCCTCTCTCTCCCCTATTTCTCTCTATGTATTTGTCTTCCCTTCTCTCTTCCTCTATCTATCTTTCTCTCATTTCTTCTCTTTGTTTGTTTCCCTCTCCCTACCTTTCTCCCCTTACTATTTTTTGATATCCCTATTTATCTCCCTCCTCTCCCCTCATTTCCCTCCTTATCTCTTTATCTCTTGACCTCTATATATTTTTGTCTCAAGTATTTCTCTTTACCTATCTCTCTTTATGTGACTATATCTATTTATGTCTCTCCTCTTCTCTCTTTTCCTCTCTCTTTCTTTATCTCTCTTCTTGTCTCTTCCTCTCTCCATATTTATTCCTTTATATATATACCTTTATTTGTGTATCTATATCTCTTTTTATCCCTCTCCATTTCTCTATTTCTCTCTCTCTATCTATTTTTCTCCTAGGTGTGCAATGGGCACATTGAAGAGGTTTTAAAGGTGAATTATCATATCCTTTTAACCAAATGACATGCAATCTTAAGCATAACTCCCTAGGATGTGCTATCCTTAGATAATTGGCATGAAATGACTAATCAAAAGTTACCTCTCTCTCTTACTCTATAAATTTTAATTTATATTTTAAGTTTGAAATTCATTTTATATATAAATTATAACAAAAATCTAAAATAGAATTATTCTACAATAATTAAAGTTTTAATAATATAACTAATTACAAATTAAATTTATTCTAATATTTTTAAAGTATTATTTGTAATTTCATAAAAAGATATTTATAAATAAAAATAAATAAATTTAAAACTTAAATCTAAATTAAAAACTAAAATAAAATAAACTAAATGGAAAATCAAAATATATCAAAATCTAAATATTAATAAACATAATAATTTTAAAAAATTAATAACAAATAATAAATTTATTAAGTTAATTTAAATGATTAAGGGTGGGGGACCTAGCTCAATTGGCTAAAGTATCTTGTTGCAGGCAAGAGGTCACAAATTCTAGTCTCTCTCTGTTTACTAGGTGCACTACAATTTATAAGAGGGGCTACTTGATTCCTATAGTCTAAAAAATGTTAATAAATGATTAAATAAAAAAGTAAATTTTTTTTAATTTATTATAATTGAAATATTAATAAAAATATGTATCTAAAAAATATAATTAATATATCACAAATAATATTAACATAAACTCAATATTAATAAAAAAATATATTATTAAATATTATTAAATAAATTATATTTTAAAAACTAAAATTGTATTTCAAATAAAATATTAAAAATAAATTTAAACTATATTAAAATTGTTAAAATTAAAATTCTAACTTTTATATCTAAAATTGCAAGCACCAAACTTAAAAGTAAAAATAAAATGAAACCCTATTTAAAAGATAAAAATTCAATTTGTAATTTATTGATTTATTATTATTAATAACATTATTTTATATATATATATATAACATTATCTAAAAATCTAAACTTTTAAAAAGGTTTAAAAGAAAAAATAATTGTTATCCTATTTTTCTTAATTTAAAGCTAAGACTAGATAAGAATGTAGTTGTTTTTCTTTAATTATATATTATATTTTTTAATATTTTAGAAAATTTGATGGTTGAGATCATTTCAATCGTCTTGCATCCTTCTCCACAATTTTTAACCGTTGATTTTCAGAAGCAAGTAGTTCACTTTATATAAGGAACATGTTTGATGTAAATAAATATATATAGTAAAAAAAGTGTAAGATAGTTAAAAGTTAATTAAACTATATTATTTTGTTTTACTCTACCTTAAATATTGTTTTGTTTTATTGTACTTCAAATATTATTTTTGTAGAGCAACTTTTTTTTTAAATAAAATTAAATCACAAGTCATTTTTTTATTTTTTTAATTAAAATATCATAGTGTTTAGTATAAATGGTATCTCAAATTCATACTTATGAGTAATGTCATAATGTAAAATTATTGCATCTAACACATAAAATAGTTGCTACAATAATATTTGTGGCATGTTCTTATAAAATATCAAGGAGAAATACTTTAAGGTGTAAACAATTCTTTTTGCATAAAAAAGGAACCCACAAATCCTATCAAATGGCTTCTAATGCTTTGAATCTTAAGTATTGAGGTGATAATTATGTTGCTTGGAAAATAAATGAGAAACTCAACTTGAATTTGAAGGCTTGTGGGATATAGTTTTTGGACAATATTGCAACTTTCATGCAATGATCCATCACCTCATGTGAATGCTACTCTTTATCACCAATTGATTAGGGGTCTCGTTTACCTAACTTACACCAAGCTTGATATTTGCTATATTGTTAGCTATCTCTCTAGGTTTATGTAGGAACTTAAGGTTTCCCATTAGAAAACAAGAAAACATGTTATGAAATTTGTATGTGATATAATGGAATATGACCTAGAATACAAAAAAAACTACATTTTTTCTTTGCAAGGATACATGAATGCAAACTATGCAAGTTTTATGGATGTTAATAAGTCTACTTTAGGCTTCATTTTCTTTTTGGGGTCTACTTTGATATCATGAGAGAGAAAAAAGTAAACCATTATTGTGTGCTCTTCCACAAAGGTAGAATATCACCATAGGTGGAGTTGTCTATGAGGCAATATGGTACCACCACATTTTGAGAGGCATGTGTGTTATTGAGAGATATCTTGTATAGCTTTGTTTTGTGATAATCAAAGTGTGTTGAATCTTGTTTGGAATCTAATTTTTTATGATCACATGAAATACGTTGAGGTTAAATATTACTACATCCATGAACATGTCTAGCAGCAACATATCCAACTCCAATATTGCTCCACTCAAGAGAAACATGCTAATATTTACCAAATCTCTTGTAGTGATGAATTTTGATGATTTTCAAACTTTCTTTATTTTTTTTGTTAAGCATATTATGTAATGAAGAGGGCTATTATAATATCATAATCATATTAGAATATCAAAATATTACAACATAAAACTATTGTAATATGTTAATAATAATTCTCAAATATTATTAGCATAAATGATAACCATAATATATGGTTATAATTGGTTGTATTGGGTATTCGGATGGGTATGTCTATCCTAATTGGTTAATAGCTAACAACTTTGTCTATATATTGTTGTCTCTCAATAATGAAGGTTATGTATTGTCTTGCTCTAAATTCAATTATATGACTCCACCATAATTGCAAAAATGCATTAAATCAAAGGACTAATGCTCAATCTCACAAACCCAAGGATACATAAATCATATATTGAGTGTTACAACACATCACACATATAATAATAATAGAGTATTCAAATTCCTAGTGAAATACAAAACATAATTTCTTTCCCTTTTATTACTTAATGTTAAGAGCAACTTTCTTATACATCATCATGCAATATAATTACCACAAGGTATTATAAGAATTTATATAATGGTCCATCAATTAGAATTTACTTCTTAAGATATATAAATAGAATTCAAGCATAATATCACACAAAAGAGCATCATAATGCATCTAAATAAATTTACCAACACAATTGTATTTGTATACTAGGTCATAATCAAATCATGACAGCATAATTCTAAATCATCAGGTGATAGATCAGAATACAAACACATATGGAGTGCTCTAATATCCAATATTGTTCTAAGAATATACTAAAGTATGTTAAATATATTCATATTGATTCAAGATTCATTCAAATATCAACACATACTAGGAATAATTCAATTAGGTAATTAGGTTTTTACCCAAACATTATATACTATCAACAATGGGATTCTCTTCCACATGATGACATGCATACTTTAAAATGAGATATACACATAATCAAGAGTACAAAATACAAAATTCTCCTCATGAAATAATATACTTAAGTGGTCAAAACCATAAGCACAATCACTTCTAGTACACATATTACATAAAGACAAAAAAAAGGAAATCTCATCGGTACCAATAAGAAAACCCTTAAATGCAACAACTCATTTTCCATCCCAATGTGTGCACTATGTAAAATGATGAATACATAGGGCTATAAATTATAAGATTTGTAGATCCTCTCTAATGTCTAATAAACTTGGTGTTTACTAGGTCTACACATAGCTTAGAGGATGAATTCCTAATTGAACAATTCATCTTTCACAAGAGGTTGTATTTAATTATCAACCATGGACTCATAAACTTTAGATAGAACTTCTAGCACAATATATGCACTCATGGACTCTAAACACATCCTACATTAATTGAGTATAGGTAATTACACATGTACAAAAGATTGCAAAATCTAGAAAGTAAAATGAATTGCTAATTCAAAAAACATGGGAAATAAATATAAATTGTTCCTTATACTATGGGTACCTAACACTTAAGATTGTAACTACCAACTATTAAAAACTAATTAATAGCTAATTCCTCTGGAGTATGAAACCAACATGAAGCTACATAATTCAATTCAAAACTACATAATGGCATTCATGAATTACAACACATGCATATAACTAAAAAATGCTAACTAACTTCAACAATGCATCAATTAATCTAATAACAAAAAGTAAAGGGGAGCAGTACCTCAAGTGGCCTTTTCTTGAGAACTATTGCTTCCATAAAAAAATTCGAACACTCACTTACTTACTCAGCAAATCATGATATCAACTAATTTTCCTTTATTGCATATAAACAATGAACTCTTACACACAATCCAACAAGAATTTGTTGAAGATTTATTATTCAATAACACATATCTATGTTGAAACTAATAATAAATAAAAACTAACTTATCATCTTGATCAAATAACAACTAGAACAACTACTAGCAACTAGATTTACTCCTTGACAACAAATCCCACTATATAGGGTTTGTGAGGAGTTTTATTCCTCTAGCATTGAAAGTAAACTCTTAAAGTAGTCGTCCACTCTCCCTCAAAGATAGGAAGAGGACTTAGTTTGAAACAAAAAATAATAATTATAAAATAGGAGTAGAGAAACCAATTTAAAGCTCTTATACCTAATAGTTAATTGCTATGAAAAAGACGTGTTCTTGAGAACAGACATGTCATAAATCAATCCAACTGAGAATAGACTCCTTCTCCTCCTAATGGTCTTATTTGGTGAGCAAGAGTATGATGTGGTGAC
Organism: Sequoiadendron giganteum; assembly: GCA_007115665.2. Classification (NCBI taxonomy): domain Eukaryota; kingdom Viridiplantae; phylum Streptophyta; class Pinopsida; order Cupressales; family Cupressaceae; genus Sequoiadendron; species Sequoiadendron giganteum. Next base: position 236,731,030 of record CM021110.1, on the reverse strand, counting down.
TCACGACTGATCAATAAATGATCACATTTGTTCCTTCTAAAAGTGTCATGCCTCAACCATTTGATTTTTCCCCTACACAATCCTTATGTTATGGACTGAAAAACATTGTTGTTGCGAGTGTAGACACCTAAATTTGACCATTTACATTTGGTCAAATTTACCTTTATTTCATCTATTTCACCTTCTTGTCCACATTAAAATTAAATAATATTATCGTTATTTAATTAATATCAATCATTTTCCTAGGGTTTTCTAAGATATTTAATTATTTGATTAAATTATACTTTATGCCTTTACCACTTTCCTCTTTAAATTAAATAAACATAGACCAATTTATTTAATTTAGTCATTTATCCCACATGAATTAAATTAAATTTTTAATTCATCCCCCTTTCTCTCTCCAAATGTCACATCCTCCATAGTACACCTCTAATCCTAATCCCCCTTGCACCTAATCCTTAATTAAATATGTGCACATTCTTAATCCTTGATTAAGAGGTGTCACATCCTCCAACATTTGCAAGTGGGTTCATAATCCTCATTAGCTACCTAATCACCCACCTAATCCTCTACTTGCACAATTAAAACCTAGGATTAATCAAACCTAAACCTCGTGTCATTTATGGCATATCCCCTAGTCAACTCTTTATTAATTACTTTCTCCTTTTGGAGAAGCTAACCCATACCCCCATGGAATTTTTAATTCCTTCTCTCTTCCCCATGTGGATTATAAGAATTTTTAATTCCCTTTGTCCCATCCTCCCATGATTTAGGAAGATTGGATAAGAAACTCCTTTATGAAGAGATCTTGCCCATTCCCTATGGTACCTACCAAGTACCCTCCACATCCTCTCATGCACCCACATGATGACAAGTATCATCACCTTAGAAGTTGAGATGCCTCAAAGCATCTCGGCCCTTGATTGCATCCTCCCCTCAATCTCATTCATCTATTCCTCTCTCCCCTTGCTAAAATGACTACACTTAGTCATTTTTGCCTCTAACGATCTACTCATGCAATCAAGCCTTCAAGCCTTCATGCAACCATAGAAAAATATTGCCACATTGTTAGACAAAATTTGAGAAAATTCAAGTGTTATACTACCAAAATTGATCATGAACACACATATCATTGAATCAATGGGGCAATCATGATATTTGATTCTTCCTTGGCTTCATTTTCATGCTATTTGGCGTAGGTTTGAGTTCATTTAGCCCTTATCTTGAGTGTTTTCTTGAAATTTGCAATTTGTTTGGTTTCTTTGATTTCCTTGCAATTTTATGTTGTGATTTTTACTGCACACATTTTTGGCACACTCAATGGGACCCACAGGTTCTTTAATCTATATTTGTAATTTTTGTTTTGAGAATTTGTAAGTTCTAGCTTCAAAGGAAAATTTGTTGCATGGGCGAATACAACTGCTTCAGGGGTGGTCGTGCCTTCAAGGGTGAATGTGCTTTGCCTCTGACCTCCTCCATACATAACCACCTTCAGAGGTGGATACACTCCTTCATGTGGGTGGACACAACTTCTACATAGGCAGACTTGCAAACAAACTAACAAGAAACCTTCAAAGGAAAATCCAAATTCTATAATGGTGGACCTAACATTTTCTTAAGAAAATCCACTACTTTAGAGGTGATGTAACATGCCAACCATTTACTGAAGTAATTTTTCCTAAGTTTTCACTTTGTAAGTAAATAAACTAGGTAACAATCCATTGCAAAAAAAAAAATCTTTATTAAGAACAAATGAACATAGAGCCATAACAATATACAACAAGAATTCCATTTCATATAATAATTTCAACAATTACAATATTCCAAGAATGTGCACAAGTACATACATAGCTCAATCGAGCTTCAAAGCAATAGATATAGATGGTCCAGGATCCGTCTTTCAAATCTTGGTCTTCTACCACCTATTGAGGAGGAGAAGCATTACTCAAGCACTTTTTCACCAACCTTGGACTCATATGCGGTCCCCCACACATCTATCATATGATAGATGGCCCTACCCTTCAACGAAGAGATTGGTGGAGTAACCTCGTACAACAACCACACTAAGCTTAGTTTTGTGCCCTACATGACTAGAACTTGTAACCCTACAGTTTGGAACTAGCATGCACTACATGGACACGGTGAACTGACAATGGATCCAAAGGCAATCACACTAATTTGGACCAAGTGTTCTCACTCAATACTTTGAGTGATGGTCATTTTATTCACTTAGATTACTTAATCTCTATTCAATGACTTCAAGCCACTATAATCTATGCATAGGTAATCCCTCCAATGGGCAATCTTTAACCCCAAAATTAACCCATCCCATTTCCCACAAACTTTATGGTATTTCTACTCACAAAGCATATGAACAAATTTCCTCCCTTAAATGGACAAACAATCCCAAAAGTAACCCACTAGCTATCTAGTATAATCAAATAACCTTAGCTATGAGTAACCCTTAAGCTACCCTTGTTTAATCATATCTAATATAATATCTATGTCAATAATTCCTCCTATTATGGAGTAATTACAAGCACTTCACAAAACAACATAAAAAACTTCTATTTTTCCTTTCAAAGCAATGTTATATTTCCATAATGCAAGTAATCTCAATAGTTCAAATAAAGCACTCAAGAATCAATCTTTCATAAGCAAAGACAAATAATGGAAGATTTATCCTCATGCCTATATTATGCTTATCCAATAGGTTGACTTTGACGAACAGCCTTCCAAGTAGCAGCTTCCTAGCTTTACTTAGATTTCCCAAACAATACTTCACTGTAACTCCTTTCTTAAGACTATATTATGCACTCTCAAAATAGTTCACAACACTCACTTAATAAATCAAAACTCTTAGAAATTACAGCAAAATAAGATTGCATAAAAGTGCAGAATAGAATGTGTTTCAATGAGAGTACAAGTCCCACTATTTATACAAAAAAAAGATACTTCACAGCCTACAGAAAAGGCATGTAAATTGACAGCTTAATCCATGCAGTCGACTCACTCCACTTAGCTCAAAAGGTGGCAGCAATTAAAGAGTTTACTCAACACAAGAAGCTATAGGTCAACCTCTATGTTTTGACAGCAACAAGAGACTATTTCAACCTACACATGATCAAATGGTGACAATTGAATTGTTTCCTAAATGGACTTCTACAACATTTAGAACTTCATAAAATGGCACCAAGCAAGCAACCTTCTCCCTATTGTTTTGGCATGACTTTACTCTTTGAATCAGTAAGCATTCAAAATGCAACACTTGCACATGATCAACTAAGTCTAAGCTTAGTGGAAAACAAAGGAATGATGAGTCTCTTTGGCTCATAAATATGCTTTGACCAATTCGTTGCCTTGTTGTAACAATTCCTATTATCATTCATTTTACACTTTTTTGTGTTGTTGATATTTAATCCATCGCTATATGATAAGGTGCCAAAAATAAAATGTTGTTTACTAAGTCAAACATGCCATTTACATAGCATCAACTATGTTATATTCCTTATATCAGTTTAACTTATGCACTATATATTGCATATAATTTGATCTTTACTCAATGCTAATATGTATAATATATGAACTTTAAAATGCTTTGTATATGTTATATACGATTGACCTATGCTCATTTAAATAAATCGGCCTCTAAGAATAACATATGCTAATCGATCTTCAAGCATATAATTCTATATAAATATATAATCATATACGTACATATAGATACATACATACATACATATATATGTATATCAACTCACACACACACATATATATATATGTATATATATATATATATATATATATATATATATATATATATATATATATATATATATATGTATATGTACATATATATATGTATATGTACATATATATGTTATATGTACATATATATGTTATATATATATATATATCTTATGTCAATAAAGTATATATATACATTTGATATACAAATGAATACAAACAAGTTAACATTCTTATACTAATAATAATCATATTGAATGTGTATATATATATATATATATATATATACATATATATATTCCTCTATGTATATGTATATGTATGTGTAAATATATTAATACACTCGTATGGGCATGTCTATTTTCCAAATTGTAGAGAAAGGGGATTCACTACTCACGAGTTCTCTTCACTTAGAGAGCCTCACAGGGAAAACTTCCCTAAACTACCTCAAAGGATAGCAATGAGAGTTCTAGAACCAGAAAGAGTAGGTCACAAAGATTCTCTGGACAAACCAACAAGCTCTCAGCCAAAGGACGGCAACGCAAAATACAAATGATAGCGCAGCGTGTTGGTGTCTCGTATGGACCAGAGAGAAATTTTATCATAGAAAATAGCAAAGTGGCTACTCACAAGCTGATTGCTAAGAACTTCTAGAAAGTGATAAAGGAAATAAACTAAAATAGAAAAGATAAAGACAAGGAGAAGAAGGGAAAGGAAATGCTTACAATCGTGTGAATGATGAAGCCTCCAGCTCGTGAATGTATTCAATACCTACACACAAGAGAGGGAGAGAGAGAGAAATTTTTGGGGCTGTATAGGGATTTTCCTCAGTCAAACCCCTGTTTTGGTGTTCCCACCTCCACAAACAGCCAAATAAATAGAAAGAACAGTATGAAATGAAGTAAAGTACACAAAATCACTACAAAATAGTGTTATGCTACTCAACCAAATAATAGAGGAGAGGAGTGAAAGCTTACCACCTCCGCCCAAAGCACTCAAGGTTAGTGGGGGAGAAAATGATAGGAACTCAAGCCTCTGTTGCAATGGTGTTTGTTCCACACTTGCTCTACTGAAGTGATGGAGTGTTGATGTTGTTGTGAAGTGTAAAGTGTTGCTTGAGATTGAAGAGATGGTGAAGAAGTTGCTTGGAGCTAAAGAGAGAGCTCAGAGAGATCTAGAGAATGAAAGGATGGAGAGGTCCAAGATGGTTCAAAGATGAAAATGGGTGATCAAATAGTGAATATGAATCTAAGGAAGATGAAGAAACGGCCATATTCGGGTCGGTCGACCGAAGAGGCCATTACAAGTCTACTCCCAATGGGAACTATAATGCCTCTGCAAGCTCCAGACATGAGAATCTTTCAAGGACGTTAGCACGCCATGTAGACATCTATGCATTGCATGAACATCTTTGCGTCACGCGGGTGTCTCCGACATAAACGCCTCTGCTGACACACAAAACAGGTGCCAAGTGGAATGAAGGCAATGAGCTTAGGTGGAATTTCTCCTTCGAGATTGGTTTTCTAAAGTGGAAAGGGGTAAAAGGGGAATTTTCATTAGGGGTGCAAATTAACGCTTATACATTTTGCCCCCATTTTAGTGAGTATGAATACTAATGAGTGCTTTGGTAAAGTAGAGTAGAGAAGTAGTAAGGTTAGATATGTATACCTAAATCGTTGAGGAAGCAGATCATGGTTTGGTGAACTCAAAGGTGTAGGACAAGAAAATGACTTCATAACTTCATGGAACTATGAAGCTGAAGAAAAAAAGCGCCTTACAGACCTGCAAACCTGTAAGGAAGGTATCCTCCAAGAACTCTCACATGAAGGAAACCAAGAAAGTGCCTTACAGACCCGCAAACCTGCAAGGAAGGTATCCTCCAAGAACTCTCACATGAAGGAAACCAAGAAAGCGCCTTACAGACCCATAGACCTGCAAGGAAGATATCCTCCAAGAACTCTCACATGAAAGAGACCGAGCAAATGGGGACTCCATAGAGTCAAAGATGGTGACATGTTTACCCACAGATAGAACATGATAGGAAGCGGTCGTGTAGGCCAGTGAACGAAAAGTCACGCAGACCGTCACTAAGTTATAAGGCTTTCAAAGAGGTCCCTCAGGAACCCTTCAAAAGGAGGAGGGTCCACTCAAGGGATGCATTGTTTGAAAAGTGAGGTGTAGTCAGGCTGCCCTTGAGCTAGACATGAAGATGTAAGGCGAGGTCTAGTCAGGCTACCCCCAAGCTAGACGTAAAGATGTGAAGTAGGTCTAGTCAGGCTGCCCCCGAGCTAGATGCAAAGATAGGAAGTAGGTCTAGTCGGGTTGCCCCAAGCTAGACACCATGGAATTCATTTGAGAGAAAAACTTTCAAAGAGGTCCCTCAAGAACCCTTCAAAAGGAAGAGGGTCCACTTGAGGGATGCTTCAGTTGAAAGATAAATAGAAGAGAGGAGGGTCCTTCTGAAGGACACACATCTCCAAAATGAGTTATCATTTCACCCAACATACAAGGGAGGAAAACCATGTGAGGTATTTAGAACAAGATAGAGGTAAACCTCGATATCACTTGTTGTTTGAAGAAGAGGCACGTGCATCAGTGAGTGCCTAAATCATGAAGTTGTATCTTATCTTTCAAGGCCTTACATTCACTAGTGGAATGGCCAGGCACTCGATGGTTTGCACAAAAGGATGTTTTCCTTGATCATGTTTATGAGACTTCTTATGTGTAGGAGGAGGAAGAGTGATTAAGTGGGCTTTTAGAAGCTGCAACATAATGTGCTCTTACTTAGATAAAAGATGAGGAGCAGGAAGTAACCCTTTCTCTTGCGGAGAAAAGTTTGACTTCTCACAAGAAGAAGATATGAAGACAAAAGACAAAGGAGGATAGACCAATCCGCGAGAACGAGGTTGAGAAGACATCACATCAGCATTCAACCGTGGTTTCCATTCAGACTGTTCATTTGAGAAACCAAGCCCCAAGTTATGATCGAGGCATAAATTCTATAGGGACCTAGATGCCTTGTTCATTACGCTCATAGCCATACTCTGAGATGAGCTTAAATGTGGGGCCACAACATATTTGTAAATCATGAGAAGAGGGAGGATCCTCATAGAGAGCATTATTCCAGCAAGGGGGAACATACTCCTCTATGAGATCATCAGCATCTTTCTTGATAGGACTGTCAACATTATCCTCTTTAGCAGAGGTGTAATCAACTTCCTCAAAAGAAGGATCAACACTAAGAACATTACAATTCACATTCACATTATCCCACGATACAAAAGGACAATCATCTTTGATAGCAAGTGTGAATGAGGTTGTCGGAAGGTCTAAGCGGATTGGGTCGACTTTATATTCCTGAATGAAGGAATCTGTAAATTCTGAAGGACCCCAATCATCACCAAGGCATGCATTCCTTTGAGAAGAGGTACAAGGAGTAGACTTAGGATTTCTTGCTTCAGAAGGATCTTCCTCAGGGACATTCATCTCGAGGGTACCCTTTGATTTCTGGAGTAAACATCGAAACATTGGAAGATACTAAAGGAATAAGAGTAGGCACAACCGAAGCTTGACCAACAACTGCCATCTCACATAGGTGCATAGCATCAGGTTTAGCCTTGAATGTGACTACTTTATTGTTAGCAATGAACTTAATAAATTTATGTAAGGTAGACGAGACTGCACCCATAACATGAATCCATGGTCTACCAAGAAGAAGGTTATATGGTAACTTCTCTGACATAACATATACAAAGGTAGGTACAGTAATAGGTCCAAGATGCAAAGGTAATACTATCGTACCTAGAGCTTTTTGCCCAACATTATCAAACCCATGAATGTCAACAAAAGAAGCATTAATAGAAGATGGATCAATATTAATCTTAGGCAATAGATCAATACTACACACATTGAGTGTCGAGCCGACATCAACAAGAGTACGTGTAATTCCAATCTTATTAATGTTAACTATAATCATTAGAGGGTCCTCTTGCTTCTGCACTTCTAGAGGCAGGAGTTCCTGCTGATAGAATGTAATATTCGGTGAATCTGCATGAATATAAGCTATCAACCTATCAACATTCACCGGCCTAATGGAAGAAGGCAAGAGGATCTTTTGCAAGGCTTCTTGAAGCATACCTTGATAAACCGGAGCAGACAAAAGCAAGTCCCATAGTGAGATCTTAGCTAGAGTAACCTAAGGTTGCTCACCAAGATCGAAATCACTAGGTGCTTTAGTTGTAGGTTTAGGTGCTTGAAGAAGGCTTGGTTGTTTATTCATTCTAGTATTGTAGGTACGAGCTACCATTCTATAAGAGGGAGCCTTAGGAAGGTCAAAGGAATCACTATCAAATGGAACACCATCAATAGAACAAACCCTTTCAGGAGAAGGACTAGCTGGAGTCAAGTAAATGACCAATCTCTTAGGCCTTAGAGGGGTAGCAGAGAGATAGATTACATTTACAGAATCATCAAAACTAGTAGAATCATTATTTGAAGTCATATTCTCAACATCAATCCAAACAAGATCAAATGTGGAAGGAGATGCATCGCATACTAATGCATCATCTCTAGAGGAGAGTGCATTAGATAAGAAATTCATCATTCACAAATGCAACATCCCTAGAAGAGAGTGCATTGGAATGAGTAGGAGATTCATCATTCATTAAGAAAGGTATCGATGATTTCATCTTCTTGCAACAAGATATCCTCTGAAGCAGGACTCTCATGAGAAGGATCAAAGACATTGAGTGGCATGGGTAAAGCCAATTCACCATCACATGTATGAAATGGAACATCATTAATGTTTTGAACAAAATTAGATACATAACTAATGGAAGAAGATATTAAATTCATTATGATTTTTTCAGTATTTTCTATGTTTTAGTAATTTGCATTTTTAGAGGCCTTCGGAGCAGAATTTGGGTTCGGAACTTGCATCAATCCTTAAAATTTGACTATCAAAGTCACTAAATTTTAGGGATTGAACTATTTCTCTAGAAGACCTTTCCAACGGTATAAACGGTTTTGAAATCTGAGCACCGAGTCAAAAGTTATGACCTTGCCAAGTAGGGGTAAATAAATTCCTAGTTTTTTTAAGAACATTGTTCTTCACGTTGGGTTCACCAAAATGTAGAGAAGGGGGATTCACTGCTCATGATTTCTCTTCACTTAGAGAGCCTCATGAGGCGAACTACCCTAAACTACCTCAAAGGACAACGACGAGAGTTTTAGAACCAGAAAGAGTAGGTCACAAAGATTCTTTGGACAAACCGACAAGCTCTCGGCCAAAGAATGACAACGCAGAATATGGATGATAGTGCGGCACGTTAGCGTCCCCAAGGCACGCTGGCATCTTGTACGGACCATAGAGTGAGTTTATCATAGAAAACAACAAAGTGGTTACTAGCAAGCTGATTGCTAAGAACTTCTAGAAAGTGATAAAACAACAGAATGTGATAAAGGAAATAGACTGAAATAGAAAAGATAAAGACAAGGAGAAGAAGGGAAAGCAAATAATTACAATCATGTGAATGATGAAGCCTCCATCTCGTGAATGTTTTCAATACCTGCACACAAGAGAGAGAGAGAGAGAGAGAGAGAGAGAGAGAGTTGGGTCTGTATAGGGGTTTGCCTCAGTCAAACCCTCGTTTTGGTGTTCCCACCTCCACAAACAACCAGATAGATAGAAAAAATAGTATGAAATGAAGTAAAGTACACAAAAGCAATACAAAATAGTGTTATGCTACTCAACCAAATAATAGAGGATAGGAGTGAAAGCTTACCACCTCCGCCCAAAGCAATCAAGGCTAGTGGGGGATAAAATGAGAGGAGCTCAAGCCTTTGTTGCAATGGTGTTCTTTCCACACTTTCTCTATTGAAGTGATGGAGTGTTGATGTTGTTGTTGTGAAGAGTAAAGTGTTGCTTGAGATTGAAGAGATGGTGAAGAAGCTGCTTGGAGCTTGTGGAGAGCTAAAGAGAGGGCTCAGAGAGAGTTGGAGAATGAAAGGATGGAGAGGTCCAAAGATGGTCCAGAGATGAAAATGGGCGATGGAATAGTGAATATGAAGAAGGAAGATGAAGAAATGACCATATTTGGGTCGGTCGGTCGAAGAGGATGTTACAAGTCTACTCCCAATGGGAATTGTAACTCCTCTATAGGCTCCAGATGTGGGAATTTGTTAGGGACGTTAGCGCGTCGTGCATACGTCTGCGCGCCATGCAGGTGTCTCCAATAGAAACGCCTCTATCGACACACAAAACAAGTGCCAAGTGGAACGAAGGCATCGGGCTTAGGTGGAATTTCACCTTCGAGATTGGTTTTCTAAAGTGGAAAAGGGTTAAAGGGGAATTTGCATTAGGGGTGAAAATTCATGTTTATACACAAACATACATATGTATTGATACATGTATACATATGGACATATGTATATATCATACATACATATATATACACATTCGATTTGAATACCATACCCATACACAATTACTATCATATTGATAGGTACCTACGTGTGATATATTTATACATATACATGTCGTAAGGTCCATAGGATAGTTACATGCACATAAGCAACCCATTCATAAGTGTGCATAGGTACGTCTACCTATGTACCCTCATGTACACATTCCTTCATGTGTATGGACTATCATTGACATGCTTATGTATACATATACATACATTTCACATGTGTTCAACTCATTAATACAAACATAGTAATACAAGGAAGAAATCACAAGCTCAAACAAATAAACATCACCCAATAATGCATTCAATGGTAATTGAGACCCTTAATAATGCAAACACACAAAACTAAAGATGACTTACCAACTCCCAACATAATAACTGGACTCAACCATACTACTGAGAGTGTGTGTAAGCTCAGATAAGTTATTTTATTGGTTACTCAACCAAGATCTTCTCCTAAGTGATACTTCCCCTCCACTTGGAGGATTGAGCATACACCTGCATCCAACTAACACATGCCACGATATTCAGTTGTTCAACAAAATATACATTACACATAATACATCTCCATAGTTAGAATATCAATTCAATAACCATTCATTTCACATATATGCATTTCTCCACTTATCATTAAATGAGATAACATTCATTCATAATTCATTGATGACAAAGTGCAAGAACAATTTATTCATCTTCAAAATTCAAATTACATTCACATTTACCCTACATAGTAATAGTAAATAGTAAATACACAATTGGGTGTAACATACTCCCCCCCTATGAATCATCATCCCTGATGATTTTATGTAGCAACATAAAATAAATACACAAAGAACATATTGTTTTTAAGTATTCTCAAATTTATCTAAAACATGAGGAAACTTTTGTTGAATCTCAGCATAGTCTTCCCAAGTGGCAAATTATTTCGCATACTGGTCCCACTAGACTTTGCATTGCAAGACTTCACTGTTACGCATGCAAAGCTTATGTGTTCTGAGCACCTTGACATGCTTGAGGGTTACCACTCTGGGGTCCTGTACACCTGTTAAAGATTCCAATCAATCACATGATTATCACCTGGTATATAGTTCTTTAGGTAAGACACAAGGAAGATGTTATGCATCTTGGAAAGAGTTGGTGGCAACGCAATTTGGTAAGCTACCAAATTCACTTCCTTGAGAATCTCATAAGGTCCTACATAGCACAGGTCTAACTTGGAAGACTTCCCAATTTTAATAAAACTCGTGAGGTTTCACTCTCAACAACACCTTGTCACCTACGACAAAATTACAAGGCACTCTCTTAGCATCAGGATAGCTTTTTTGTCTTTCGTTAGCTTCAACCAATCTTTGCTTAACAACTTTCACTTGCTCTTCCATTTCAGCCAACATCTCTAGCCCAAGACTCACTCTATCGTCAAGTTTATCCCAAATTATAGGAGTTCGACACTTTCAACCATATAATGCTTCAAAAGGAGCCATCTTTATCGTGGAATGGTAAGAATTATTGTAGGAAAATTCCACTAAAGGCAAGTAGTCTTCCCACTTGTACTGTTGATCCATACAATACATTCTAAGTAGGTCTTCCAATACTTGATTCACCCTTTCAATTTTTCCATCTGAATCTGGATGATATACTGAGCTAATATTCAATTGAGTCCCTAGTGTAGAAAACAAGTTTTGCTAAAACCTAGAAGTGACTCATGCATCCCTATCTGAGATAATCTTCTCAGGAATCCGATGCAACCTAAAAACTTCTTGCACAAATTTTCTTGCTATGATAGGTGCTCCATCGGTTAGATTCCCTGGTATGAAATGTGCTACTTTGGTAAGCTTATCTACAACCACAAGAATGACATTATGCTTATTCCTTGACATAGGAAATCCTTGTGCAAAGTCCATACTTATGACTTGCCACTTCCTCTCTGGTATATCATGTGGGTATAACAAGCTTGCAGGATGATGATGCTCTGCTTTCACCCTTTGACATTCAAGACACCTAGCCACATTAATGGGAAAATGTAATTATTATTCCTAATCATTAATGTGCTTACATCTATTGGTTTCTAGGGTGGGTGATTAGCTGGAAATAAATTGCTGCTCTATTTGGTAACCATTTTGGTAACCGCCAAGATTTGGGGATTGTTTCCCTATATCTTTTATGGAAATAATTCTATGAGGGTCCATATTTTCTTGAAGTACATTGTGATGTAATAAGGGAAGATGGACATATTTATGAATTTATTCATGTTTGCAATGACTTCCAATCTATGAATTGTGAGTTATGACTATAATGCCTCTGTACCAATCTATGGGTTGTGTAGGTGATTGGAGCATTCTTTGCGTGGAATGCCCTCTTGACATTATATTCATTTTTTGTGATCATAATAGATTTTTGGTACATTTATCTATAGATCATTAGTTATTTAAGTCTCAGTGCTTAATGGTTAGTGGTCTTTTCAACTTGCTCACACTAATTTCATATTTATGAATTAGTGTACGATTCATTTCTTGTTTTTTGGTTAAAAGCATACCCAAAGAAATCAAATCACACGAGGTAGTTGTACCTCTAAAATTTAGAGGAAAGTCACAAATGCAATTAACCTTTGTAGAGTTGTTAGTGATATTGGCCCTTTTGTATCTGGGGCAATAGAGTTAATTTTCAAGTATTACATTAAAAAATTCCAATTCATTCACTAACACCTCTAAAGGCATCTTATCAACAAGAGTTGATGTACCTAGAGACCTATTAATAAACATACTCCTAGCCTTCTCCATCAATGTCCTATTCATTCTTTATGCAACTCCATTCTGTTGTGGAGAATACAAAGTTGTATTTTGTCTATGAATACCACAATCTTTACAAAATCTATCAAAATCATTTGAGAAAAATTTACCGCCATTATCAATCCTCAAATATTTTATTTTTTTCTAGTTTGCAACTCAACCATTGCTTTAAATTCTTTAATTTGATTGAAAACTTCAGATTTTCTCTTTAGAAAGTATACCCATGTCCTTCTACTATAATCATCAATAAATAAAACATAATATGTGGATTTTCCAATTGAAGGAACATCTACATTACCAACCACATGAGAATGAATAATATCCAATACACCACTAGATTTATGAGAACTTGAGTAAAATTGAATGTGATTTTGTTTTCCATAAATGCAATGCTCACAAAAATCAAATTCAAGATTATAATAAGACAAACCTTCAACAAGTTTTAATTTATTTAGGGGACTCCTTAAACCCTTTTCTCCAATGTGGCCAAGTCTTCGATTCCATAACATAGTTTTCTTAGTAGGTAACTTTGATTCAAAAGACAAAGCACCCTTGGGTACCCAGAAGCCATGACCATCTGCTCAAGGTGAAACCCTCACCTCTTCCAATAGAGTAGCCACAAGCTTTCTTTTCACAAAAGTACTATTGCACTAAACAGTGCATGCATCAAGCTTATATAATGTGCCATATTTGATGCCTCTAGCAATCACCATAGCACCTCTAACCATCTTACATCTTGCATCAGAAAATACTACTTGCATACCTACATCTATTAGTTTTGTCACATATAACAAATTTTGTGCTAATCTAGGGATATACAAAACACCATTAATCCTTTTTATTCTACCATCAGGAAACCTGATTCTAACTTTACCACAACCAACAATATTTAAATAAGAATCATCATCCAAGTATAACTTACCTCCATCAAATTCTTCATATACAAAAAACCAATCTCTATTAAAGGTCATATGAAAAGATTCCCCTGAGTCAATTAACCATGCATCATTACCTGCATGAGTTGTCAAAGTTGCAATGAATGCATCACCATCTTCTTTCTCAAACTCAAAATTAGAATAAAATCTCTTCTTTTTCTTCTTTGCATTCCTTATGAACATGTCCAAGCTTACCGCAGTTCCAACAAATAACTTTGGAATTTCTAGGATATTTAGATCTCTCCTTGGACTTAGATTTGTCACGCTTCTCATTCTTCTTGCCTTTTTCCTTAGGTCTTCCACGTAAATTCATGGCCTCCTTGGCACTGATGGATACCTTCCTCCTCATCTCTTTAGAAAGAAAAGAACCAACCACATCTTCAATCTTCAAGATAATAGAAGTACTCCCTATATCCATAACAAGAGAATCCCACGAATTAGGCAAAGAACAAAGCAAGATTTGACATTTCTCTTTATCATCCATTTTGACACCAACTTATGCCAATTGAGCCACCAACATATTGAATGCTTCTAGGTGGTCTTTGATTCATCCACCCTCCTCCATTCTCAAGGAATATAATTTCTTCCTCGAGAAAATATTGTTCACTAAATATTTGGCTTTATACATCTCACCAAGTTTCTTCCATAGTTTCTTTGCAGAGGTCTCTTCATGGACATTGATTAAAATAGAGTTTTCCAAGCACAATGTGATTAGACCCTTGGCTTTTTGGTCCATAACATCATATTGAGTAGTCAAAGTAGGATCTTAGGCCTTGAAACTTTCTCATCAACAACATCCCAAAGATCTCGATCTATTAGTAGGTCCTCCATCTTCAACTTTCATATTTCAAAATTATTTTCACAAAATTTATCCACCTCTATTCTCCCTGATGAACTTGCCATCTGAAAATTCTTGCAAAAAGATCACAAAGTGTTTACTGCACAAGCTCCCACTCAAATATGGATTTATTCAAAAAACCTAACAATCCACAACTGAAACCAAAGGTGATCGAACTATGATGCCACTTGTAAGGAAGCTAAGGTAGCAGAACAACTTTCTACATTAATCTTGAGAGGAGAATAATGTAAAACTTTTATAGATCTGTCAATAGTTATAGAAACTTAAACATAAATAAACATAAATATCATGCATTCCACAACATAGTGATTTACGTGGGGAAAACCCTTTTGAGAGAAAAACCCCACACTCCAAAATTCACCCAATATATTATTTAGAAATCACAAAGATTACAATATACTTGTTGAGCAAGCTTCTCACAAGAGTATCACTACCATAGATCCAAAGACAATACAACCGCTATCAGACTCTTAAAATACATCACTGTCCACATTCATAGTACAACACCCTCACAAAATAGGGTTACCTTCTAGGGCAAGATAGGCCAACAAAATATCCACCATTAGATCTAAAACCTGATAATTAATGGTCCAAATTTACAATATATCATTTATTTAATGTATGTTGTCCATTTAAGAGTTTTTGTTAACACACTCACATTTCACTCCCATGCTCCCAATATATACACCTATTGGTGTAGCTAGAATATGTATATATCCTATAAAAAATAAACCCTATATAATTGCAAGGTTGAGAGACAATTTCCCAACATTATTTGAATGCTAAGACATACTATGGGAAAGAAAAGGAACTATGTGATAATGAATAAGATAAATCCAAAATAATCCCTAATGGTCGAAACTGTAATGCATTACTTGTGGGAGATACCCTTGATGTTCCAATGGACTATCTAATGAAGGGAAGGTGATTCAAATTGGAAAGTGTCTTGATGATGATGAATAAGAAGATCACACAACTTTATTATCATGAATTTCCTAAAACCTTTACTTGGACTTATTCAGATATGTCAGATATTGACCCTAAGATAGTCACACATAACATTATTCTTGAAAAAGATGTTAAACCAATGAGACAAAAGATAAACAAGATGAATCCTAAGATAACTTTATTGGTTAGGGTTGAGATTGAAAAGCTCTTACAAGTTGGTTTCATTTGCCTTATTGATTATTCACCTTGGATATCTAATATTGTGGCAGTATCAAAACCTAATTATAATTGCATTAGGATGTGTTCCAATTTTTGTGATCTTAATACAACATCTTTAAAGGATGATTTTCCCCTTCCTAAGATTGACATGATAGTGGATTCAACTGTGGGACATGATTTATTATCATTTATGGATGGCTTTTCGGGATATAATCAAATTTTCATCAACCCTCAAGATCACTATAAAACAAATTTCACTACACCTTGGGGAACATTTTGTTGGGTTGTTATGCCTTTTGGATTGAAAAATGTTAGAGCAACATATCAACTTAGAGCATTGATGTTGATATTTCATGATTTCATACATAACATCTTGGAAGATTATGTTGATGATATTTTGGCTAAATCTATAACACGTCAAGGTCATGTCAAAATCCTTCGTAAATGCATATACAACCACCTAGTCTTAGAGGCATAGACAAAAGAAAGAATCGACAAGAAAATGCATGGAATAAAAGGAGTAATACCTTTGTATTTTTAATGCATCTCTTACATGAATTGGAGGAGATCTTATTTTCTCCCATATACACAAAAAGTTAGAATTTTCTATGAAAAATACATAGGAGAAAATTCCTATAAGCTAATAAGAGATCCAAATGAACAGAATAATGTTATTCTATATTATGTGAAAAGTTGCAAATATACATGCCTCTTGGATGCATGAATCAAGGAGAAAACATGTCCAAGAGCCATGAGTTAAATCTCAATCATTCTCAAGTAAGAGGAGATTTAACTCAACCTAACTAAGATGGAGGTGACTCCTAATTACCACAATCAAATATTGATGAGGTAGTGGTATCACTTGTGTACCTCAAGCCAAGGTGTAAACATGTCATTATTAGATTTTTAGGTGAGAATACTTAAATATCCTAAATAAACTTATTAAATAGGTACAATATCACACTTAGGATATAATATATCCAAAGTGAATAAATTATTACACCAACACATAGTGTAGTCATTAAGATTCATCCTCTCCACTAGTTTAGCAATTTGTAAGAAATCACCATCCAATCCTCTAAAGAAAGAAAGTGTGTATGTGTGAGAGAGTAATGAGTACCAACATCCTTTTCCTTTTCACTCCAAAAATCCCTAAACCCCAAAATGGCATTCTTTTCCATTTCACACAAATCAAGCTATTTGAAGAGAGAGAGAGAGAGAGAGAGAGAGAGAGAGAGAGAGAGAGAGAGAGAGAGTAATGAATACCGATGTTCTTTTCCTTTTCACTCCAAAAATCCCTAAACCCAAAAATGACATTCTTTTCCATTTCACACACATTAATCTATTTGAAAAAGAGGAACTATTTCAAAATAGATATTTACCTCTAGAAATATTACTATTATAAAAAATACATATATAGGATTTTCCTTTAAATGACTAGCATAACAATTTCACTGAAATTGATTAATGCATTTAATTAAACAATTTCTTATAACTTATAGCATTTTCCAAATATTTTAATAATATAAAAATGAATAAGACCTTAACAAGAAGGTAATTAAGTACAACAATTTTTTTGAATAATCATTTAGGATTAGTTTGAAAACACTCTAAAACAAGCATTTTGAAAAACCAATAGAATGCAAGTGAACTCAAGGTAAATGAACTCATGCAAAGGGAAACAAACACTTTGTGAGTTAATTCAAAACATAAATATTGATAATCACCAATTATTCATATTAAGGCGAAGTAGTTAAACACATGGAATATCCTTTTATTCATAATCGAATAAGATGGATTAAGCAACAAAATATACCACATATGTCACATGGTCACTAAGTTGACCATAATAACTATGTATGATAGGAAGGTCTAATAAATTCATGCCATTCTCCTCCATAGTATTGCATTTTTCAAACACCTATATATGTATATCCTATGCACTTAAATTAAATCATCAAATATAACAATTTGATTATAGTCAAAGTAACATATAATGAACAATGATGACATGTAATATAGAAAGGCACATATCCATGCTACAATTATATCATGTCATAATAAACATGATATAACCTTTAACTCAATGATAGACACATCATGAAAAGGAAATATTTTTCACATGGGTGGGCACTACAACCGAAACTAAACACCTAACATGAACACTTTGTATTGTATGACTACCAAATGAAAGAACATAACCACCATGCCAAAGGTTGTTCTTTACTATCAAATAGGAACTTTAGATCAACACCATCCAACATGCAATTACTACATGGCCAACTCCAAAATGCTCCATGAGCTCCATTATTTAAATTCCTACAATACTATATCCTAAAAAATAAGATCAACTATAAGAATACCATTCATACAAGAATTAATAATCAATCTACTCATTTCTATATATTCCCACAAGCTTGCTAGGAAAAGACATAAAAAAGGAGGAATACCCAAAACCAAATTACCATAGATCCAGATCACATGCAATGACATGTGAGGATATGCAACCCACATGAAATCACTTGCAAACTACATGCATTTCACACAAAAGCACATGCAAATCATAAAATGGCCTAGGTTTTAATACCAAATGTTAGGAAAATAGCATAAACACACCTCCTCTACTATATGATTTATTAAACAAAATATGGATACAAATGTAAACAAATTATGTCCATAAAGTATAATTAGAACAAATTCATTTCCCACATTAACCCTTAGAATAAAGAAATGTGAAAGTTATATGTATGAAAATTTCAATAATACAATGGTGGTAATATAATACTTTAGAAAATAGGAATAAGAGAATAGTAGAATAATAATAGATAGAAGAGAAGAGACACTAAAATAGATGGGAAAAATCCTATTAAGTAAAATACTCCACTCTTCAAAGAATTGAACTAATGTATGTTTTAGTAAAAAAATAGTTACAATACACTCAGAGGTTTAGATTCTTAACATGGATATCAACATCCTAATCCTCTAAAGAAAATCCAACAACTAATCTTGCAAAACACATTTCATAACACCTCAATTTCAATCCCTCATCATATAGACTCAAAGACATCCCTAAAACCACAAAAACGTGTTATCATAGGCCCAAACAAGGTCTCAAAATTTTATGATAAGAACTCTCACAACCCTCCCAATTTTAGACTCATTATTTGTCGTTTACCTTCTTTAGAAAGATGTTCTATGATGCAACATAAATAGGCCAGGACTCCTAGTCCACTTTGTAACTCCCTATAATCATTCTCTTACATGCATCATAGAATCTATCATACATAATTACCACATCTTGTAATATCATAATAATATTAGATATTCCAAGATAGTAGTCATGTGGCCAAATGTGCCACTTAAAAGTGGAATGTCTCATTTCCCAAGTGAGGACAAAATAATTGATAAATACATATAAATAAATAATTCAAACATTAGGACTTGCAACCTGTGTATGAAACACCTAATTCCAACATATTACTCCATAAAATTATTTGATCCAAATAATAATTTTAATTTATTTTTCTCTAAAATATATCAAGAACCATAAAATTTCAAGGTCCACCATTAAGATAAACTAAAACCTTTTCACCCAAATTGAAAATGCACTCAAATAAAAATCTAAAAGTGCCCTTTTTCTCGAAGTAGCAAATGGGGTCCACTTTTTTTTAGACAACAGGAATCGGGTAGCATGATCCCTTATAAACTGCAGTATGCCTGGTAAACTTTTTAATGTGACCGATGGCGCTGGCACGACATGCCCTTCGATACCATGGGGGTGGGAGAGACTAGACCTCGTGATCAACCTCCTGTAATAGGAAAGGTTTAGCCAACTGACCTAAGACCCCCACCCCGGAGTGCACTTTTATCATCACATAAATTCTATTATTATTTTACAAGCATATAAGAACATTTTTAGATTTTTTAATAATTTAATTTCTACAAATAAAAAATGAAATATACAACCAAAAAATCTTTCATTACCTTCATCTAAACAACATAACTCTAATGCATTCAAACATAACATTGAAGTAATAAAACCCTTTCCTTTTTCAATCAAATTCACATTTTTTGAAAAGAAAAGAACCTCGATTTTAAAGATCCAACCAAAAAATGGATGAAATCTTTCCAAAGATACACAAAAAAAAAGAAAACTTTTTTGCAATTTTTAAAAAGATACAAGCTCTTTTTCTCTAATTTCTAAAGATTAAGGTTTAAAATAGTTTTCTTCTCTTTCCAAACAAGATTTTAAAAGTAGAATAAAAAAATCCCCTTTTAAACAATACACTCATCTTTCCTTTTGAATAAAATCCCAATCCACAAAAGAATTTGTATCCCTTTTCCTTTAAAATTAACTCTTTTCATAATATAGTATGCATTTCTTTAATATAAGACTACATATAACCTTTTCAAAATTATTTGACATTATCATGATGTCTATTTCATTAAGACATCTAATTAATAAATTCCCTTTTTAACTCAGAAATATTTTTTTTCATTTTGATTATTCTCAAACATTTTGAATCTTATGAAAAATACTCACATATTTTATGGGTTTAAACTTATTATTAGAATTTGGAATCATAATAAATTTGAATTGATGGTTCACAAGGTTAAACAAGACACATATTTGTGGAGATTGAAATTCAACTCTATAAAAGAAATATTGGCTTTATTTATGAGTGGTCTTGATAAACTCTACATTCGAGTTAACTAGCCCTATTTTATGTTTAAGAACTAATCTAATGCTATTTTAGAATAGATTTAGCTAATTGACCTTAGTGTTCTAACTACAAATAGATGTTTATTTAACTAAGCTAAAACACTTAAAAGAAATATTTTTTTGCTAAATACTAAAAAATAACTAATAGGGGTGACAAGCCAAGCATGGAAATAAAAATAAATATTAGAAATGAACTTGACATCAAAATTTGAGGTTGATTGGATCAAATTCTAGTGCTTAGTGTGTATACATTTGTGTGACATGTTGTAGTCTTGTACAACCTAAATACCAATATCAATTTGCTATGAAAGTATAACCTACTCACACAAAGATAAAACTAGAAAGCTACAAGAAGGTCATTAGTGATGGGATGAATATAATTACAAGAAGATACACTAATCTATTAAAATGATAAGGTAACAAAGAGGAAGAAATATCACTAAGCTCATAGAAGATTGAATACCTCCCTCCTTAATGAAAACTGTAGCTTAAGAGGGAAAAATAAATTGTTTTTGGTGGTTGATTGCGGGTTTGCCTTAAGGTTGAACCCTTATTTTGGTATTTCTACTTCTACAATAGCCTATTTTTTATAAGATTAAGAATACAAGATAGAATGAAATTAAATAATAGTGCTATAATAAAATAAAAATATTGATCTAAATAAGCTAGAGTATGATCCAATAATGCAAAATATGAAAGCATAAAAGGATTCAATAACACTTACAATGAGAAAGCAAGAAGAAGCTAAAGAAACAACACAAAATAATATCACCTCAAACACTTGAGAAAGTCAAGAGGGACAATGTTGGGCTATAGATGCTACTACAACACTTTCATGAATATGGTAAGAATAATAATAATCTCCACATCAATGGAGACAAATGGTAACAATAAAGATAACTCAAAGAACTTCATAGTTTGTTGGAATAAAGGGTTAGAGAGATATATTGCTAAGAAAGTGATAAAATGAATGAAATGTGGTTTGGATTAAATCAAAGAGGAGAACAAAGGGGTGGGTAGCCATTCTAAATATCTTCAGGATGGTTACCTATTGAAAACAAGAGAATGACAAATTTTGAAATGCATAAAATGATCACAAAAATTAATTATTGTGAGACACTAGTGCATCATGTAAATATCTATGCGAAGCACCAATGTTTAAAAAAATTAGGCTGAATGAAAGTCCAACACACTAGGAACAACATAAACAAGATACCAAGAATACAAAGGAAAGGAAAATCAACACTAAAGACACAAAACCTTTGGTATTGGGAAGAAGAAGGCTAGGATGCCAAATCAAATACATCATACAACATTAAATTATGAGTATTAATTATTTTGATGTTACAATATCATAAATTGAAACTAGGTAAGATGGGGTAATCAAACACACATATTTACTCAAATCATTTATCTATAAATCAATCACATTTGGTGTAACATGTGCTTGCAAACTATGTTAAAATATTAGGCATATCTATGTAAGAAAAATATAGTTGAAATAAAATGTATAATGACCAATTTCAAATGTTGATAAGATGATATCATATAACCACATCTAAAGTTAAAGATTATCTACTACTAAATGATCTAGATATTTAAAGGTGTACTTAATCATAATGATGAGCTAGTACAATAACTTACTTATTAACATAAATCAAAATAATGAAGATGAATAATCCATATAGGTTCAAACATGAAATAATAACATATGCCAACAATATAATTATAATCATGAATAAAACATGCTTTAAACAATAGACACATGCCATCCTTCAAACATTTATCAACTAGTCCCAAACATTACTACAAAACTAGGCTGGGGCAAGAGTTAACATAGATGGGCCTCACAAGAGGATTCTATACTTCAAGGTAATGAGCATGATCACATGCCTCATTTATATCTACCTATTTAGAAAACAACGTAGGCATACAAAGATGATTGTGAAGATGGGTTCTTGTGTATTTTATTAGGACCTCTTCATCATAAAACATCTTTGCTCATTTGAACATTCTAAAAAATTTGTTTGTGTATTCTTGTACACATTGTCTATCTTTCTATTTTTAACTATTGCCATTCTACCTCTTTATGATAGCTATAATAAAATTGTTTCTTAATCAATTGCTTAAATTGATCCCAAGAACTTAAATTGGAGCTTATTTTTTTTAAGGCTATAGAATACCTAGATTTGAAAACCAAGTTAAGGCATGATTTTCTAATTTCAACCTCGCAAAAGGAATTTTTTTATTTTAACGCTACAAAATGAATGCTATAAGATACCTTCACTTGTCCTAATTAATTTTTAATATTTCCTACATTCACATCATCTTTGAATGGTGGAATCTCAATCTTATACTTTAATTTGAATAGAGGTTATTTGTAAGCCTTATTTGAACCTTGGAATACTAGGTATGGTCTTTGTCTTTGTCTACTCTTTCCATGAGAATAACTATTAGACCTTTTAAGATCTCCATTTGAGAAATGATTTCTTTTTCAACTTTGATCTTGAGAAACCTTGTTTGAGATTTCAAATATTCTCCTTCACCTTTGATGCTTCTCAACTCTTTCTTCACTTATAGAATTTTATGCCTCTTTGTAAAGATAAAATATTCTTTCAGTTAATCTTGTCATGGGCATGAATTTGGAAAACAATCATGTAACTTTCCTAAAAGAAAGAACTTGCCTTGATACCATTTGATTTGTAAATTCAAGTTTTTATACCACAATAAAGCCATCACTATGAATAATTCATTTTTGATTAAATAGAGCATTAAAGACTGTATTTGTAAGAACCGACAAACACAAAATTACAAGATAGGAGAGAACAAGATAAAAATAAAATAGGAGACATGTGCACCCTAGAGAAATCTAATTTTAGTAAAAAATCTAACTAAATACGAGTTCAATCTCACAATTGTGAGAATCCAAAATGCCAAATACAAGAGGTCTAAGACATTCAAGTACATGTAAAAAATCATGTACACCACTGGTATTATCTTGAACAATCCCTAAAAGTCCCTCAAATGATTTCCCATGCCTCTACTTTAATCATTAAAACTTAGAGAATTCCCTATTAAATTCTAACTACAACCCTTTGTAATGCATTACTAGTTAGCAAGAAAAATTACATATCCTATAGGGCTATATATAGATTTGTAATGATTCAAGGAGCTAAAAAGGCTAAAAAAAATGCCAAAATGAGGAGAAGACCAAGAACTAGAACACCATGGTTGACATAGAAAAACATAATGAATTCATTGCTTTTTATAGATAGACAATTTTATTTTTGTTGCCTATACCTTTGATGATTTCAATTCAAAGAGTAAAATAATTAGTTTATGATATTCTCTCTCTTTCCAAAATCCATATTTTGATGTCCCATACCATCTAATATGTTTTCTAGTATGAAGAGTCTGACCTAGTTCCAAAATATTACAAATAGTACAAAAATTAGATCCCTTGTGGATCACTTGAGGCGTCCTTAATTACAATCAAATCCCATTGATTGATTCAATAATTTTGACAAAGTTGGAAGACAACAAACAACAAACATGCACAACATTTGCAATTGTGATGGTGATAAATTGAAACTTGGACAAAGTGAAAAAGGGTGATACAATGATCTAGTGCAAGAACTAGGGTTTTGGAACTTAGCTATTAAAAAGTGTAAGACAATTAGAATGGTTGATGCAAAATAGTGCTTTGACAAGGGATACATGATCTCGAGAGGTACAATGCTAGTAGTGAATGATTCTAGATGAGAGGAATGATTCTTTGCGATGGATCAATATTGTGAATGACTTAGAAATGATTTCCTTTTATATATATCTTAGGTCCATACAATTGAAATCTTTTGACACAAGCCCATATCAATTAGTTAAAACTAATTCAATTTGATTCCATGATTAAATATATATTTAACATGATATAAAGATGACATTTTAAAATGTAAAAATTATTTGAAGATGAATTAAATTAGATTTAAAAAAATCTAAAGATTAAAAAACATCAATGCCATCACCTAAGAGAGGATCTCAACAACAAGAAATGATTAAATTAAAAGAGAGACGTTATTAAAAAGAGAAATACACATGTTGGAGATGGATATTAAAAGGTGAAATGCATGATACTTTGTAGACAGTTGAAGTGCAGATATACATATTCGTCTTATCACTTGTCGCATTAAGAGAGAGTCCATATCAAACCTTTCTATGTCAACTAACCAACAACATCAAAATCTCTTCTCATTTAAAGTGGAAACCGGAAATCAACTACCATTCTACCAACACATAATAGTAGAATGTAGCTGCTGTACTTCAACGCTAACAACCGCATGGATATTTATTCAGATTCTCTTTAAATTATTGAAGTTTTTTGAGTTTTCAAAAATGTAAATGATAATGTGGAAGAATTTATTTTTCATAATTATAAATAATTAATAATTATTATAAAAAAGTGAAATATATTTTAATATTTGTCATTTTTGTACTACTATTAAAAAGTAAATTAGTAAAGATATTTATTTAAAAGATTGTTTTCTTTAGCGAATTTTAAGATATTTTTATTTACAATTTCAATAAATTATTTGTTCATAGAAAATTTTGATAATTTTATGTATTATTTTTGAAAAACTTAAATTAAAACATAACAAATTATTTATAGTTTAAGTGATTTACTAATTTAAACTAATAACATTTTATTTCCACACACCATGATGATTAGTGCTAAAGATTAATGGATAAACTGTGTGCAATTTTTAACATCAATGTTGCAAATCATACTCCATGATCCATCATTAGGATGATAAACAGATAGAGAGAAGAATGTAGTGTGATGGGAAATGTTGATGTAAACCACTACTCATGGACCATGGGTCAATGAGTTTGACTCGTAAAACTACACGGTTGAATCTTGATAGCAATATCACAATTTGACACACTGTGGAAAATACCTCCTACCTATCAATTGTTGAGCTAAAGGGGCTCTATAATGAATGGTTCATAAGGCACAATACTTGTTCAAGGTTTTGCAAATGAGGTTGCAAGCTATGTGGGCTTAACCTTGGGGAAAACTCTGTGGTTAAGCACGTTTGAGCTGGAGTAATGTTGGGATGGGTGACCTCCCAGGAGAAAGACCTAGTGCTTCACCTTTGTGAGCATCACCTAGATGCAATGAATGTTAAGTGGATCATTCATGATCATGAGAGATGGGTTCTTGTGCACCACTACTCATGAACCATGGATAAATGAGTTTGACTCGTAAAACTACAAGGTTGAATCTTGATAGCGATACCACAATTTGACATGCTATGGAAAATACCTCCTACCTATCAAATTACATACAGTTTATACAAAAACTTTTAGCACTAATTTAAACTAGACCAACTATACATTTATATAACTAATAAATGATGTAAAATTAGTTTATTTTACTTTGGAATGTAAGGAAATATGAACTAGTTTTTTAATTTTATTTATTTATCTTCTTCTTTTATTCATTAAATGTCATATATATATATATATTTTTTTAAAATTTTTAAATTTGTATTTAGGGGAACAAAACAATGTGAAGAAAAATAAATAAAATTATTTGTATTTTTATTATTTACATTTATTTTAAATGTCGATTACCTTAACTAGTGGTTGTCGAATTTAGAATAATAAGTAACAGTTTTTGTAATACATTCAAACCATAGAATTTAGAATAATAAGTAAAAAATTTGCGCTACACTCAAACCATTACATTCCACTCCTTAAATTGATTATTAAATTGATAATAAGTGATCGGTAGAAAAGTTTTTGTGATCATACTTAGTGTTTACAGTGTCACAGAATGATTACATCTCTGAAGCATCCTAACTGGAAAACCCCATTCCAACAGCGGCCTGAATGTAATTTTTCCTGTTTTCAGAACCACCTAGCTCACTAATATAATTATTAAAATAAATGGAGAAAAGAGTAAAAAAAATAATTACACAGGGCATATCTGGGGGAATTCATCGGTAGGAAGAGTGTGATGAAGCAGACTGACACTATTAGCGTTTGCGTGGTTTAGAATAATTAAATTGGTTAATGGGTGAGCTCAAGTGAGCTGTATGGACTGAAATCCTCGACGGTGCTGTCTTTGTCGGGTTGTGCGGGATGATTCAGTTTGTATATTCTCGGTGTATTTCTGGGGAAAGCCTGCTGTAGTTCGTTTGATTGCTACAGCTGACCACTGTGGAAGGTGAGGGCTAGTTCGTTGGATTCCCATTGGAAGAAACGATCTGCTACTGAAAATGAAAGCCAGAGGAGCAGCCCTGGTTGCGGTTGCGGCCTCAATCGGGAACTTTCTGCAAGGATGGGACAACGCCACTATAGCAGGTCAGTGTGATATGCATCCTCGTGCTTCTTTGCTTTTGGATTCGAATCTATGAGGATATGGGATCAAAAAATGAGGGAATAAAGGGTTTTCTGCTTTATGACTGAAAATTTCAGATTCCAGAATATATTTGTAAATTTGAAAAATCTAAAATAGAGTTATCCAATTCGTTTGTTTGAGATGATCAGATGAGATGAGATGAGCTGAGAGGGGATGCTTGAATTGCTCTCTAGGCTAAATTTAATATAGAATCTATCATAGTACAGTTGCTAGTTTAGAATATTGATTGCGTCCTGTTTTCAGACAAAAATCTTCAAGCTTTGTATGATTGCCTTGAATTTAGATTTCATTAGCTTATGACTGCAAACACGTGTTAGAGACTGAAATAAATCATCCTTGGAGCAAAGGATTTAATTTTTGGTGTAACATAGCTAGCTTTGCACTTTAATCTTAGTGGACGAACTTTAGCTTTGTGATGTGTCGATGTGTTAGCTAATCTTTGTGGATTTGATTGATTCAGGAGCTGTGCTATATATTAAAAAAGAACTTGATCTGGGCACTACTATGGAAGGCCTTGTTGTGGCTATGTCACTGATTGGGGCCACAATCTTTACCTCGTTCGCTGGAACAGTATCAGATTGGATAGGACGACGGACCTTGTTGATCATATCATCTGTGCTGTACAGTGTAAGTGCACTGGTGATGTTTTGGTCTCCAAATGTGTATGTATTGCTTCTAGCCCGGCTCTTGGACGGCTTTGGGATTGGATTGGCCCTTACCCTTGTGCCGGCTTATATATCTGAGATTGCACCTTCAGATATACGTGGGAGATTGAACACTCTTCCGCAGATGACTGGTTCCACTGGAATGTTCTTGTCATACTGTATGGTTTTCGGGATGTCATTGATGGAGAGCCCAAACTGGAGATTAATGTTGGCTGTCTTGTTCATTCCATCCTTAGTGTATGTGGTTTTGACCATTTTTTACCTGCCCGAGTCTCCAAGATGGCTTGTTAGCAAAGGGCGAATGCGAGAGGCAAAGCAAGTGTTGCAGGAATTGCGGGGCAAGGAGGATGTATCAGGTATGTTATATTTGGTAGCAAATATTCAGTTTTTACATCTACCCATCTTTTTATGCAATTCTATGTAAATTACTGTGACCTATGTACCATATGCGAACCCTGACGTACAGTACTGAATCTCAATTGATATGGTGTAGCCTTGCTAGGCTTACCTGAACAGATCATTACTGATCTTTTTAGTGGTATGGATTTTACTACTAACATTTGTAAATAATGATGAATCTAGTGATTTTTTCAAAAAAATTCTAAATGGGGAATTAAAATCTGTAAATTGTCAAGTGACAAAATACCCCTATTCAGCTCCATTTAACTCTTTCTAACAATTCATGAACCATTGAGGCGGACAACAACAATGATATATGTGCAAATAGTATTTAATTTTAACATACATTCTTTACCGAGGGCCAGAAAAGCAGAAACTTTCAGCAAAGACAAAGGAAAACTGTAATCTGTGGCTGCAATTCTTCTCATTATGTTCTGCATCGTCATATTGATTATCATTCTTCCATCGCATAGCTTTGAATTCTGAATTATTTTTGTTGTTCCTTATTCGAGAAACATGTAGCCCTTCAATAAAGCGTTGCAAAGTTAATGGTAATTTCTAATGCTGATGAAGAAGGGATATAGTGAGATCTTCTCATGGAACTCTTTTGTGCTCATACCTAAAGTTTAGAGCTTGCTTATTATCTTTGAAGAAATATTATCATCATATGGAAAACCTTGATGTTTGTTTAAAGCTAAAACTTGAGATCAATGTAATTTGCTTCAAGTTTAGCTTCCCTTGCAGATTTTCCATGCATCCTTTGCATTACCTCAATTTTTGTTTTGAAAAATATAATTTTGATATTGTTGTGATTTTGCTCAAAGTTGACTCCCCTTGCAGATTTTCCACAGATCCTTTCGATGGAACAAACATATGAATAGACTATCACTAAACAAAAGAGCAGTTTAGAGTGTGTGTTTAATCTGTTGTTTAAATTGAATACAACTTAAGGGATTATGTATGAAACTTGGAGCTCTCTAATTTAGAAACCTGATAGACAATAGAGAGATTTTTGCAAAAAACATTAATTAATTACAAGGTATCACATGTTTTAAAAGCTTTGCCACTTTGGACTAAGCCTCAGGTTAGAGTCTCTAGATTGATGTATTCGCATCTTCCTATTTGGTACAAAGACTCTTTAAAGGTGCTTGTATGCTTTGTGGGTACCCTCGCCTTGTGATTTCTACCACCATGTGTGAGAGAAAAAGTCAATAATAATAAATGATTACTCATATGGCCATCATAGTGCTGGCTTAAAAATATATGCAGGGAGAGATGCTGCAAAAATAAAAAATCTAATCAAAATTTTAATTTAACTGTGGATACTCCAGTCATTAAGCAAAATAAAAATTATTGGGTTGTGACTAGCATGCATTGACAAAGCTTTGTCAATCTGGAACAGGCTTTGGAGGTGAGAGTACCCAGGTTTGATGTGTTCACATCTTCCTTCTCTCCAGTACTAACATTGCTTAGAGGTGCTTGTGTTCTTTGTGAGTTAACTTGCCTTGTGATTATAACCATCACAAATGAGAGAAGCAGTCATTAGGACAGGGGTTCCATGCAGGGAACCACTGCAGAGAACTTTTGCTTTAGGTGGTTCCATGCATCACATGAAAAGTATAAAACTGCATAAAATTAAATCTTTGACCAAAATATGGAGCCTCCTTTTTCAGGAAGGAGAATTTTGAGGGATGGGCTGTGGTGTGGGCCTAGAGAGTGTAGCTTTAGTTTTTTGGGGAATCCTTGTGACAAATGACAGCTTACAAAATTTGTTTATTTTTCCTCAGTTTTTCTCAAATTAATTACTGGCAGTGTTTTATTGTAATTCTGAAATGCTGTAGCACATGAGAAATTGTCATCTTCCATGGAACTGTTTTACAGGGAAGAGGATCCTAAATTTTCTCTGCATCACCTGCTTAGAAAATCCTGGAATTCTCCCTCCATGTGATCACTATGTAAGAAATGTCCAACTAAAATTGTTCATCTGTTTGATGGAAATTACGGGTAAAATCTCAAAATTTTAAAAGCCTAATTAGTTAGTTTGTTGTTTGCATTACATTTAAAATAAACAGGTTGCTTGTAGATGTCAAAGTAACAGATATGTGGTCCTACTTTATTTAACAACTTTTATTAATTAACTAGGCCCTCTTCAGTGATCATGAGTGGAAATGCCATTTTCCAATTCACTCACAAAATCGTGAATTCATCATATATTAAGAATAATGTGTGCAACAGTATATTCTGATTGATGATGGGCCATTGTCTCCTACTTCTTTCTAACACAAGTCTCTACCTTTGGATAGTTATTTTCATTTCTAGTTATTTGTTTGGTCATCAATTTTTGGGTTGTTGCTGTTTAGGTTACCCATACTAGCTTTGATATTGATTTGGAGTTAGAGTTTATGTTAGGGTACTTTTGTACTTAGCACTTGTCCATTGTCCTTGGACGTATTTTGATTCCCATTGACCTATTTTGGTCACTTGTGCAAATGAATATAATGTATTAATATAACTCTTTTAATTGGTAGACTTCATATTGTTACAACTTATTGTGATTAACTCTATGATGTTTGAGATATGTATCGATCCAAATGATTTGGGTAACCAAATCTTATGGCATTTGGCATTTCTGATGTTGCTCGACAACTCTTGTGGTTTCATCAGAAGTATCCTCATCTTATTCAACTCCCATTTGTCACACCACAAGTCCTATCTCAACTTTTGCGGTTGTGGAGTAGTTTAATTCCAATTGGCATTTCACCTTCCCTCATTGTATATTAATGTACAGAGACATTCTTTAAACATTTAGAGACTAGAGAGGAACAACAAAGCTAGCCATCATACTTCTTTTCTGTAATGACCACCGCTGATTTTTATTTGATTTGCTGAGTGTAATGTGAAGTGCGGGTTTGTTTTGCATTCAAGTGTTGGCAACATAACATGACATTCATTCATAACATAGCAATGAAGGAAATCAACCATGAAAATGCATTATCTTCATATTTCTTCATTACAAATTTACAACATATATTGATGATAACATCCAATGAAACCAGACTTATTAAAATAATTTGCAGACCTGATAACAGTAGTTTCGGACCTGATAACATTTTCCAAATGAAGCTCTTACAGACATAAAATGAGCAGCAATACATTCAAATGATGCACCCAAACCAAGCTGTGATGTAGGCCAAGCAACCAAAGCTCTTAATCTTCAATGGACAGCTGCACGAATGCTGTAGAAGGCAGATTGCAGGTCTATACAACAGCAGACCTGATTATGCACAACTCCCAAGTGGCACGGCTCCCTAAGAGGGGCGATTTGCTCCCTAAAATCAGAACTCCACCAAAACTTGCAAATGAATACTTGAAATGTGGCGCCCAGCTGTGAGGATTCCTTTGCAACAATACCCAGAATGAGTCCTCCACTCACAGAGCTATGAACAATTTGGCACTTCTAGCCACTGTGAAAAGTGAGTTTCCAGAATTCTGGAAATGTAAATCAGACTCCTGTTAAAGCGTCTTTAACACCTCTAATTGTCACCCAAATAAAACAAATCAACAAACACACCAAAATCTTCAAACCCGCATCAAAACACTAAGAAAATCTTCATATTAGAAACCCTAGAATGATCAATCTTCTAAAAACAATGGGGATTTCTGAAGTAGAATCACTCCAACCAGCTAGGGTGGGTCTTTCATCGCCGAAACCAGCAATTGAAGGAGAGGGTTTTCGTCCTCAACCAGCAATGTATAAGTTCTGGAAACAATCTAGTAGAGTTTCCTTAAGTTGTCAAATTCTCCATATGCAAATGAGAGCTCAAACTCATATTTATAAAGTGAGGGAAGAATGCGGGCAACTTGAATTTGAATTTGAATATATTTTCCCTCTTTATGAAATGACATGAAATTACCCCAAGAGGGGTGTCCAACTTTTTGCCTCCAAAATTCCACTTTTGATTTTTGATTTTAATTGATTTTAAGCCCAAACTAGGTGTCCCACCTTATGAGACATAACATTAGCCTTAAAAAATGATAAATAAACCTCTTTTCTAAGCGTCCGCTTGAAATACATTGTCCCTTATTTTAAAACAACGTTGCTCAACTAGGCCAAGGGGGGGGGAGGGGTCTTTTATAACATTATAACATAAGTCATAAAACCACCTTTTGAAGATTTTAGTGAATAATATGCCAAAACATTAGAACTCACCAAACAATTGCCAAGCACTGCCCAAACTGGAAACCTTGCATGACATTGCTGCTAAGACTAGTTACTAAATATAGCACTTACTAAAAATAGTAAGTGAGTCAAATCACCGAACTGGCCCAAATAAGGAACACCGAAAAAGGGAACATTACATTTTCTCACATATATTGTATAGAACTAGCATAATACAACTTCGCTATTACAGTTCTAAATATGTTGTCAACTGTCATATATTTTTTTTGGGTTCAAATGTACTTTTTCTATCCTTTGTCATTCATAAATCATTTCCACACATGACCCTATATTTAATAAGGTTGTCCTCTCTAGTGGGCCTAAGATCAGTTGTATCGGAGCTTACACACTTCATATCATTTCCGAGTGGTATTGTATTGTATTTGACTTCGTCTCTAATTGTATGCCCACTCCTATTAGGTTTGCGTACAGAAAGTTAAGGCTCAAGACTTGCAACCGTTCGTTATACCTTCCTACATGTCCTTAGATGGGACACAAATCATCAACAACATTGAATTTAGAGATGTTCTAGAAAATGATGGAGGATGCATTGAAAAGACAATAGGAAGGAAGAATGCCATGCATGTGAAAGAGTGGGTATTGTTAATCAATTCTTGTTACTTTCCAAGTAGGTTAAGAACTCTTCTAATTGGCAAAAACCATTTTGTGTTCACAAGCTATACAAGGTACAACTCAATCTAGACATCCCTATGTTTGAAGACAAGATCAATGCGGATGCTCTAGATAACTATCTTAACCTAATTTGTTCATACTATGTGGTTAATCATTTCTTTAACCAATAAAAGATTACATTCACTCTTTTGAAATTTTCTATCTCAATGAAGGAATGGTGGAATAACTACTCTACTACACAATTAGGATGATTTAGACACACTTTAGACATATGGAATGGTTTCATACCATCACTCAAAGAAACCTATTACCCTATTGGATGTTAGCTTTTAGGATCAGAAATGTCAACGAGCAGAAAATACAACACAATGAACAATGAACACAGTGATTACCCTGGGAAAACCCTCCTACTCGAGGGAGAAAAACCCAACAACAATATTCTCTTTATATATCAGAATAATAAGTGCAGAAAACAGCATACAAATCAGGCCCTACACAAGGCCGAGTCTAATACAATGAATGGTGTTGAGTTGAAGTAGCTTCGGTCAGAGATAAATGATGATTGAATTTATTCAACATCATCATTTATCTCAAAATCGCTACATCCAAGTATATGCGTTTGATCTGCAATTAGAGAGATTATTACTTGCAGATTAATGACTTCATGTCCTTCATTGAGTCCCGATCAAATATCATTCTAAATGATCACTTCCAAATCGAACATTATTATTATCGATTTGATGTTAAGTTCAGATCAAACTTATAAGGGATAACCGATAGTCAAGGAAACTAACACCGATTGATAATCAGATAGTTAGTTAAGACTAAAGCATAAACAATGGGACGTGTCTCCCATTTAGATACTTATATCGGCTCAATCCTCATTTGGAAGACATTGAAAATTAATAGATGTTTTACATTTGAGGATCGAAATCCAGTAAGATAAAATCTGACTTAGAAATTTCACGAGACATTCAACCAAAATTGAATTGACATCAACTTCAGAAAATTAAGTTTATTATTCTGTTTATAATCTGATAGGTTTAATTATTTTTAACATGGTATTAGAGCCACATTGAGAAAAGATCCGAATTAAATCCAGATATCAGATTATTTAGAAAATCGTATTTTTCTCTAGAAATCACAAACACATTACATTCTTCATAATGTCAAGTGTAATTAGATTTGAGGATCGTCTTGAAGGTGCAAACAACTTTACTTCATGGAAGTTCAGAATCATGATGATTCTGAAAGAAAATAAGTTAGACTCATTTGTGAAAGAAAACAAGATAGAAGCAAATAATGATCCGGAGAAATCTCAATGGATTGAGAATGATGAAAAAACTATGAAAATTATAGTAGATGCAGTTAGGGACCATATAGTACCTATTCTATCTAAACTTGAGACTGCATATCAAATGTTTAAATCCCTTGAGAGCACCTTTGAAATAAACAACACCAGTAGGACCCTTGCTCTAAAGAGGCAACTCAATCATGTTCAAATAAACAAGGGAGAATACATTAATGCTTATTTCATGAGAATCAATGAATTAAGAAATCAATTGTCAACAGTAGGATATCAAATTGATAGCAAGGAGTTAACTCTAATAGCTCTAGGTGGCCTACCAAACTCACAGGAGTCATTTGTTCAAGGAATAAGTGCAAGATCAAAACTCCCTAAATTTGATAGACTAAGAATAGATTGCCTACAAGAAGAAACAAGACTAATGACAAAAGAAAACAAATTGAAAGCCATAGATGAGGATATTCAGGTGCTAAATACAAATTCTCATAAGAAAGGTAAGAAAAAAAACTTCAAGAGAAAGAAGAATTCTTATGGAAAGGGATCGTTCAAGAAAAAGAAAGACATCTCTCAAATACAATGTTTCAGATGTGATCAATATGGACACTATGCAATGAAGTGCCCTGACAGAACAAAACAAGAAGCATCTTTTGCTAAAGTTGGAAAGACAAATACAAAATATGACTCTGAGAAATTTGTCTTCGACTCAGCATTATCAAGTCAAGTATCAAACAAAGTCAACAACTGGGTAATTGATAGTGGTTCATCAAGGCACATCACAGGGTTCAGAGAACACCTCGATACTATGACAAAAGAAACTGATGAAGAAGTAACTATTGGGGATGATTCTACACATCCAATAAGGGGGGTTGGAACTTGCACCATCAAATTGAAATCTGGCCTCTCCCTACAACTCATTGGAGTCTTGTTTGTACCAGGAATAAAGAGGAATCTAATATCCATCTCTGCTCTTGAAGACAATGGATATAGGGTTACCTTTATGGATGGAAAAGTTCTGGCATGGCCAAAGAACTCC
This sequence comes from Sequoiadendron giganteum, assembly GCA_007115665.2. Taxonomy (NCBI): domain Eukaryota; kingdom Viridiplantae; phylum Streptophyta; class Pinopsida; order Cupressales; family Cupressaceae; genus Sequoiadendron; species Sequoiadendron giganteum. The sequence goes on along the minus strand of CM021110.1, from coordinate 236,695,670 downwards.
ACTATAAAGAAAGCACAAACTATAGGTATAAGACAAGGATATCTTTACAAACTGTGCACTGACTCTAAACAAGCTCTTATTCTTGAGACTTCTGATTCAAATGAAATTTGGCATCAAAGATTAGGACATATTCATTTCCGTGCCCTACCCTCTGTAGAAAAATTAGTAACAGGGTTGCCTAAACTAAAACAATTCATGAAGGAGCATGTAAAGGGTGTGCCCTAGGAAAGAATACAAAGGGAACCTTCCAAAATAGTTTGAGTAAAACCAAAAATGTGTTAGAACTAGTTCACTCTGTCTTATGTGGACCCATGTCTGTACCCTCCATGGCGGGCTTCCTATATTATGTAATATTTATAGATGACTTCTCTAGGAATACCTGGATATATTTTCTTAAGTGTAAAGAGTCAATAGAAATCCTTAAAAGGTTTAAGGAGTTCAAAGCACTTACATAAAACTTCTCCAGGAAGAAAATCAAAATTCTAAGAACAGACAATGGGAAGGAATACACCTCAAAAATCTTTAAGGAATTTTGTATAAATGCTGGGATTAAGAGGGAGTTTACTGTAGCCTACAACCCTCAGCAAAATGGTGTTGCTGAGAGAAAAAATAGAACTATTGTAGAAGCTGCTAAAGCAATGTTGTTTGACCAAAACATAGAAACCTCATTTTGGGCAGAAGCCTCTAGAACTGCTGTCTACATCCAAAATAGATGTCCACACTCACATCTAGATAACAAGACTCCTGAAGAAGCATTTACTGGTATAAAACCTGACATAAGTCACTTAAGGATCTTTGGTTGCTCTGTCTACATTCATGTTCCTAAAGAAAAAAATACTTAAATTAGAACCTTTTAGAAAGAAAGGAATATTTGTGGGCTATAGTGAAACCTCAAAAGCCTACAAAATATACATATCCAGACAAAATCATTTGGAACTAAGTAGAGATGTCATATTGGAGGAAGACGTTGCCTTCAAAAGGGCAAAGAGTTCAAATGAGATAGAAATTCAAGATTCTCCTAAAGTCTTGGAGGAAGATCCCGCTCCTGAGATTCAGAGGGAGTATCCTGAAGAAATCATAAATGAAAACCAAACTACTCCAGAAGAAAATCCTGATAACAACAGCAAGATGAGACCACTTTGGGCTAGAAAGATGATTAAGGAAGCTGAGAATTATATAGCACCCAAAGGAACTTTTAGAGAAAGTAAGAGACCCAAAAGATTCTCAAGCTATGTTGCCTTAATGAATGATATCATCAGTTCAGAACCAACTAATGTTACAAAAGCTCTCAAATATCAAGTGTGGAAAGATGCGATGACGAAAGAGTATCAATCCATTTTGAAAAATGATGTATGGGATATAGTACCTAGACCAAAAGAGAAATCTGTTGTCTCTTCCAAATGGCTTTTCAAAATCAAACATGCTACTGATGGCAGTATAGAGAAACACAAGGCACGTTTTGTGGCCAGAGGTTTCTCACAGAAGGAAGGTATTGATTATGAAGAAACATTTGCACTTGTTGCCCGGTACACCTCTGTGAGAGTAGTAATAGCTATTGCAGCAGCTAAAGGTTGGAAGATCCATCAAATGGATGTAAAAACTGCCTTCCTAAATGGAACCATTGAAGAAGAAGTCTATTTAGAGCAACCTGAAGGTTTTGTGATACATAAAGCAGACTCACATGTATGCAGATTGAAGAAAGCTCTATATGGACTTAAATAGGCTCCCAGAGCCTGGTATGAAAGAATTGACAACTATCTTTTGGGACTAGGATTTTCCAAGAATGATGCAGACCCAAATCTCTATTTTAAGGTAATTAAAGGTGATATGCTAATACTAATTTTATATGTTGATGACCTGCTTATAACAGGTGAAGATCACCTTATCACTCAATGTAAAAGGACCTGGCTTCAGAATTTGACATGAAAGACTTGGGCATTTTACATTACTTCCTGGGGTTAGAAGTCTGACAAAAATCATATGGTATCATCCTAAATCAAGGAAAGTACACTATTGATATTCTGAAGAGATTTGGGATGTTAGACTGTAGACCCATGTCTACACCTATGGAAACCAACTTACACAAATTAAAAGAAGCAACAACAAAATTAAAATTTGCAGATCCTACTCTCTATAGACAGATAATTGGATCTTTAATGTATCTGGTTAACACCAGACCAGATATTTGCTATGCAGTGAATACCCTAAGCCAATTTATGTGTGAGCCAAAGGAAATTCACCTTGTTGCTGTGAAGCATATATTGAGATATCTTCAAGGTACTATTGGATATGGTCTTAAATACGAGAATGACAAACTAGACTTACATGGATACTCTGATTCAGATTGGGCTGGAAGTGTAACCGATCGGAAAAGCACATTAGGATGTTGCTTCAATTTAGGATCAGCTATGATCTCTTGGATCAGCAAGAAACAGTCCTTAGTGGCACAAAGCTCAACAAAAGCTGAATATATTGCAGCCTCTATGGGGGCAAGAGAAGTAGTATGGCTTCAGAAATTGATTGTGGGATTATTCGGTGAGTCCTTGAATCCTACTATTATCCACTGTGACAATCGGAGTTGCATTAAGCTTTCAGTAAATCCAGTATTCCATGATAGATCAAAACATATTGAGATTCCTTACCACTATGTGAGAGACATGGTAAAAAAGAATGTGATCCAGTTGGAGTATATTAGTACAAATGATCAAACAACAGACATTCTCACCAAGCCTCTCTCCAAAATTAAAGTTGAACACTTCAGGAAGAAACTTGGTATGTTTGAGATGTAAATTATTATTGAAATTGAGATTCAAATTTTATTTTGTACTAATGTATTTAAAAGATGTTTAATGTGTAAACTCTTTTGTCATGTGTGTGACTCCATGACTTTATGGGCCCTCTCCCCCTATGTACATTATTGAAAGGTGACGATCTTTCTGATAATGAGCACTTGTATTTGACATTGTAAAGTGACGACTCTACAATGATTAGTTGCACTATCATGATAGATATCATATGACTTGATATTTGTGGATATGCCATGATAGTATCTCGTGGACATTTTGATAGATATCATGAGACTTGATATCAGTTGAAGATCATTATGATCCTTATGAGATAATCATGGTGGATAAATGTATCCGTGGATATGCCATGAATTGTTATGGTAGACATCATGAGACGTGATGTCAGTGCACATACCATAATAGAGATGTGTTATGAAGAATGTCATGTGAATTGACACCTTTTAGAAACATACCATATCTCCTGATATCACGAGTAAGGTGATATCATTATATACTTGGTTAGAGCTATCTTCCCTAGCTAAGAGGGAGTGCTGAGTTGAAGTAGCTTCGGTCAGAGATAAATGATGATTGAATTTATTCAACATCATCATTTATCTCAAAATCGCTACATCCAAGTATATGCGTTTGATCTGCAATTAGAGAGATTATTACTTGCAGATTAATGACTTCATGTCCTTCATTGAGTCCCGATCAAATATCATTCTAAATAAACACTTCCAGATTGAACATTATTATTATCGATTTGATGTTAAGTTTAGATCAAACTTATAAGGGATAATCGATAGTTAAGGAAACTAACACCGATTGATAATCGGATAGTTAGTTAAGACTAAAGCATAAACAATGGGACGTGTCTCCCATTTAGATACTTATATCGGCTCAATCCTCATTTGGAAGACATTGAAAATTAATAGATGTTTTACATTTGAGGATCGAAATCCAGTAAGATAAAATCTGACTTAGAAATTTCATGACATTCAACCAAAATTGAATTGACATCAACTTCAGAAAATTAAGTTTATTACTCTGTTTATAATCTGATAGGTTTAATTATTTTTAACAAATGGAGACACTTCTCCTTGAAGCAAAACACAAAAGATGGCACTTCTTCTTAGAATCGAATGTGCTGCTAGGAGGCAAACTGCTGCTGCTACTGAAGATGCGAATTGGAGAGTGAATGAATTGATGATCAAAATGAGAGGACTCCATCCTCTATAAATACCAAACTAGGTGGCGTTCTCTCTAGGGCCGACCTAGAGCAAATATATTTTATTTATAAAAGATGAAGGACGACCTACCTTGAGCAAGATATAATTAAGGGAAAATATCTCACAAAGCTACCAAACACTAACACTCCCTCTTAGCTAGGGAGGTATTTTTCTAGATATCTTCGTCATGGAGTCTCTCAACATGGCACCCACAATGGCTACACCCATTTGTGGAAAACCACATCTCAGTCTCAGAGATGTACAAGAGTTCATCATGCAGCCTCTCAACATGATGTCCACAATGGCTACATCCATTTGTGGAAAACACATCTTAGTCTCAGAGATGTACAAGGGTTCATCACAGAGTCTCCCAACGTGATGTCGTCATGGAGTCTCTCAACATGACGTCCACAATGGCTATTCCTATGTGTGGGAGGAAACACATCTTAGTCTCAGAGATGTACAAGGGTTCATCACGGAGTCTCTCAACGTGATGTCGTCATGGAGTCTCTCAACATGACGTCCACAATGGTTACTCCCATGTGTTGATAGAAACACATCTCAGTTTTAGAGATGTACAAGGGTTCATCACAGAGTCTCTCAACTTGATGTCGTCATGGAGTCTCTCAACATGACGTCTCATCTCAGTCACAAAGATGAACAAGGGCTTGCACCTCATATTTTTCTATCTCAAAGAAATATACACTACAAGAGCTTTTACCTCATATTTCTCCGTCTCAGAGAAATATACATTACAACAAATCTTCATAATGATGTGACTCCCTCTGAAGCTCCAAGTACTTGCATCAACCTCCTGACCTCCTCGTCCAAGATTGCCTGCAATGTTTGCCTTAGAGAAACGGTTTCCAATGCACACTTCTAGCATTACTGACTTGTGAGAGTCCAGGACTGTCCTCCTCGACCTTATCCCAAATCACCCTATTCTGAATAGGTTTGTGGAGCTTGCAATTCTGTTCTCGGTAGCTGAAGAGGTCTTCCCAAGACTTTAGCACCTAGCCTTGCAACATTGCAACCCACTTAGTTGACACCTTCACTTCTTCTCAGTGAGTCACAAAACTCCCTCTTGATCCCTGCCTCAACACAAAGATTACAAAAAAATCCTCTAGAAGTGAACTCCCCTCCATTGATGGATCTCAGAACCTTAGTCCTCTTCTCGGACATGTCATTGTTTTACCCAACTCGCCAAGAACCGAAAACTGTTTTGCTTTCACAACTCTCAATCCAATAGCCATAGCATGTCTCCTCCTATGATCTTGATAGGAACCTCACTATTTTCCACAATTCTTTCTAGGGCTGCCAATAGTTGACCAAGCAAGAACCATAGACTGTTGTTCCAAATCAGGAGGACAGGATTTCTGTCGTACCGTTGTTTAGTGTCTTCATCCTTCTCAATCTTCTTTGCTGATGCAAACTCTCCATCCAAGGCTGACCCAACCTTGTGCCCTCGAGAGATGTCTCCAGTGAAGAATCATGAGAGTTATGTGCCACCAACTCAGTCCCATGGCTGCAAGCTATGTCTCCATGTTTGTTCATTTTTCCAACCGGCATGACTTCCTCACAAGATGCCTCAAGCTCTTCCTCCCTTTGAATTCCTTATGCAATCTCTCTCCATCTTGCATTTTTTAGAGAGAGTAACAATAGTTCATAAAATCAAACTACCCTGAAGAGGAATATACAGATCAATGCTGGTACCATACATGATTCACTATTCCCAATGTCATTGCACGAATTATTATTAACTACATGATTATTATTCAAAGGTACAAACATAAAATACTTATCTCTTTAATGTTGGCTCCTCCAATATTCACTTCGATCTCCCAACAATTTCTTTTCTTCGATGATTTTATCACTAATGTTTAATGCTGAGATGCGGCACCCTAAAGTATGATATCATGTCTTCAAACCACAACCAAGATAGCTCCCATATTAGATGCACCCATGCAGTTCACCCAACTCACGGTTCCAATTCTAACTTCTTGTATGCTTCCAAAAAAGTTTATCTTCATGTCCACATCATTTGCCTAGTCAGCTGCTTGTGAAGCAGTGCTAATTTCCCCTCTCCATATCTCTTAAGAACTAATCGATGGCTCCAAGAGTATAGGTGGAAGTTTAAAAAAACCCATGTGATTCTAATTTCATAAACTCTGATAATAATTCTGACAAGCCTCCATTAGCCGCAATGCCCTTGAACAATACTACATTATCGACTATTCAATACTTACGATAGAGAGCATGTAATAAGCATGACTCCATTTAAGAAAGGCAATTTATTAAAGTAACGATCGATAAGATTAAGAATGCTCCTTTGAAATATCAGACTAGCAACATATCAAGCTCTCTACTTTTTCCATGAATCCTTCATCTGAAGCGGACTCCTTGATATTAATTCACACGATAATGTTTTTCACAATATGGACTGCCCAAAATTACATATCAAAACTGTGTCAACTTAGGAAGCATTTCAGAGACTGATTTTAAAGATCTATAACCTTCAAAGTGTATGGCAATAACAAACTAACTCCCAGTAATGAACAACAACGCTAGGAACTTAAGATTTCAGTTTAACATCACCCAGTAATACATCAACACTGAGAAGGGAAATGCTTATATGAACAACAAACCTCTTAAGCTCAGATTTCAATTATCAAGGCTTAGAAATTGATAGTAATTGGATTGACTTCATACTCAGACTGAGATAAACTTATAGAGCCTAACAAACTGAGTCTTTTACAACAACAATGCTATCTGGACAACATATATAACAAGTAACAATCTTAAAATACCTCAAACCTGGAAAGAGTCTGCCCGTTGTTAGACAATATAGAGGGTTGCCCAGTTTGATGTCTAAACCCCACGCACAGGTTGTGATGTCTAACACGTCCCACCAAAGAAATTTCTGATTTTTCATACACAAAATTGCACAGACTTCACTTCTTTTGACATGCTTTCTGCCATATCTGATCAGATCTTTACCTAAACCCACTTTGATACCATGTTAGTTTTTAGGATTAGAAATGTCAACAAGCAGAAAATACAACGCAATGAACAATGAACACAATGATTACCTTGGGAAAACCCTCCTACCCGAGGGAGAAAAACCCAGCAACAATATTCTCTTTATATATCAGAATAAAAAGTGCAGAAAACTGCATACAAATCAGGCCCTACACAAGGCCGAGTCTAATACAATGAATGGAGACACTTCTCCTTGAAGCAAAATACAAAAGATGACTCTTCTTCTTAGAATCGAATCTGCTGCTAGGAGGTGAACTGCTGCTGCTGCTGAAGATGCGAATTGGAGAGTGAATGAATTTATGATCAAAATGAGAGGACTCTATCCTCTATAAATACCAAACTAGGTGGCCTTCTCTCTAGGGCCGACCTAGAGCAAATATATTTTATTTATAAAAGATGAAGGACGACCTGCCTTGAGCAAGATATAATTAAGGGAAAATATCTCACGAAGCCACCAAACACTAACATTGGACACTATGATGACTGGTACATCAAGTTCTCTTAATTATGCCAAGGTCAAGATCGATTGGTGCAGGAATATACAAATACCTTTCTTTCTTTGGTGCCCAAATTGGGTATTTAGGATAGTTGTAAAGTATAGGCAGGCTTGAGACGAAAAATTCAATTAGATATGGATTTTTTATAGATCTCTTCAATAATTCAATTAAAGAAGTCTACAGATTTGGTTGCAAGTTTGAAGCGAAGGCCAAAGTCAAGACCAAGACAAAATATTTTAAGTCTCAAAACAACTCACAGTCTAAGCCTTCCAAGCAAAATTCCAAACCAGGAAATTGATTTCAGTGCCATCCTTAGAAGAAGTAATAGCCACAAAATGATTAGAATAAGTAGTCCAAAACTGGCAAGTGGTGTTCAGTCCATAATTCCAGCATTCATTCTGATGCAAAATGTTGTGCTTGGAAGACTATACTTGCACAACTTGATGTAGTGGGTACTAGCACTATACTGGATAAGGGTAAGCATATCATGGAATCTAAGCCTAGTGCTATGTTGATACTGCAAACATCTCTACTTCCTTAGAGAACATTGAGGAAGCAAAAGTTTTATTCTATTCTCAAATGTGGATTAGTGGTCAACTAGTACACTTTATCATTGACAATGGGAGTTAGAAGAACTTGATTTCTCCTAAAGTAGTTTGAAGAATGAACTTGCCTTTGATGTGTCACCCACAACCATACTCCATTAGATGGTTCTGTGTGGGATCTAAGAAGTGTGTTTCATAGTAGTCTCACTTGGTGTGCAACATCAAGCCTTTCTAAGACAATCCTTTGTGACTTTGCTCCATTAGATGTATGTGATGTTTTACTCAGGCAACCATACCTTTACCATTGACATGCAATATATGAAGCAAATCCAAGAAATGTTGCCATTGATTTTGGCGATAAGAGATATTGCATATGGAGGTAGTATTGAAGCTATCACTCATCAGTGCCAAACATTGTAAGAAGCTAGTCAGTTCTAGTAAGAAGTTTGTGCTTTTGATGGTGAGACTTAAAGGTAAGAATGTCCTTGCAGCATCGAAACATACCGTAGTTCCTCCAATAGTAGTAGAGGTCTCAAAGTTGAATTGCAAGTGGAAGAATACAAGGATATCTTTTTGCCACCAAAGTGAGTTCCTACACACTGTGCAGTAAGGAATACTATTGATTTGATTCTTGGACTACGTCTTCGTAATGCTTCTTTATATTTTAGATCATTTTTGAAGAATAAAGAAATCAAGCGACAAATCCATGAATTCGTCTACAAAGGACATGTTAGGCCCAACACATTGCCTTGCAGCAACACAAATGTGCTTGCACGTAAGAGAGACAACAAATGGAGGTTGTGCATTGATTATGAAGCTCTCACCAAAATCATAGTGAAGAGCTGCTAACTTCTTTCAAGGATTGAGGACTTGCTCGATCAGCTTTGTGGTGCAAAGTTCTTCACCAAAATTGATTTTAAGTTTGGGCATAATCAGATTTCTATTGAATCTACAAACATCTAGAAGACAGTCTTCAAGGCAAGAGAAGGCGTGTTTGAATGGTTACTCATGCTCTTTGGATTAATCAATGCTTCAACAACATTCATATGGATGATGGATAACATTCTTAGGCTATTCACCATTTCATTTGTTGTAGTCCACCTCAATGACATCTCAATCTTTAGCAAAACATGGGATGAATATTTGTGCCATATAGATAAAGTAATTGACACTTTGCAGAAGCATAAGCTGTATGCAAACATGGATAAATGTTCATTTACCAAGTAGGAGATACAGCATTTGGGATACATAGTAGATGCACAAGGAGTGCAAACTAGCTAGGATTTAAGTCATTTAGGAATGCTAACAATCGAAGAATCTCAGAGCTTTGGAACTTCTTGGGATTAGCAAATTGCTATAGGAGATTTGTACTTTATTTTTCTCATGTGACTTGGTCGTTAAACCAAGTTACCAAAGTTGGTGCCAAAGCAAAGTTCATTTGGCTAGTTGCACAACAAAAAGCATTTGAAGAATTGAAATGCAAACTCCATTCCACACTAGTACTTGTGTTATTGGATCTTCAGCAACCATTTGAGATTGAGACTAATGAATCTGAATATGCACTGTAATGTCCCAATTTTTGATGTCCTTCTTCGGGCTAATTTGGTTTTGACTCACTATTTTTAGTAAGTACTATATTTAGTAATTGCTCTGGGTGGCAGTGCAGTGTAGGGTTTCCTGTTTGGGTAGTATGTGGGAGTTGTTCGATGAGCTTTAATGTTTTGGCCAATTTGATATTTGGTGAGTACTTACTATTTTTAGCAGTTGCTATTTATAGTAAGTCTATTTCGGGAAATTTGTTCTCGGACCCATAGTGTCTTCAACAGTGTTATTTCTTTGGTGGCGTGAGAGAGCCTAAGGTTGGATTACTCAATATTTGCTTTTTATCAGTTAGTTAAGTTATTTTTATAAAATAACTTTATAACTTAAGTGAGGGGGTAGGTGGTCATCGAAAAGTACCTTGGTGCCTAATGAGATAACTTAACGTTGTTTTAGAAGGCTGAATAAGGCAAAATAGTTTCCTTTTGAGCAGGGACACCTCCCTTGAGGAATATTTGATAATGTTTTAAAGTATAAAGCAAAATATTAAAAGGCTAGAAAGGGCGTTGGGTTTTTGGAGAGAAAATGATTCAAATTGGAGGTTGCCCTAATTTCTCCCTCCACTTCTATTTATTTTACTTTTTGGCTCTCATTTGAGTAGGATGGGATTTGACAACTTAAGGAGACTTTGCTGGATTGTTTCTAGTTTATCATTTGCAGCTGTTTGAGGACGGAAACCCTCATCTTTAGCATTGGTTTCAGTGGTGAGAGATCCACCCTAGCTGGGTTTGGTGTGATTTCACTTAGAGGTCACTTTGTGCTTCACAGATTTCTGATTTCTCAGTGTTTTATGCTTGAAACGATTAAGATATTTGAATACTTTTGAGAAGAAGTTTTGGGGGTTTTGGTGTGTTGGAGTTTGGTTTCTTTTGGGTTTGGTTTGGCATTGATTTCAAGGTGGTTTTTAGAGGATTTGAAGCTGTTTCCAGTGATTTCTGACCATTATTTGTTTGGGATAGAATTTGGTAAATCAATCATAATTCTTTTTTGACACATGATATCATTCCAGGTATTGGTTATTTGGAAGCTCCTCACCTAGGCACCTGATTCTATGTATTAACTTTCTTTTTAAAGGTGGAGACTGATTTACTAGATCAAATCGCCCAGCCTAGGAGGGCCGCCTATTCTGGACAGTTTTGACCTGCTGTTGTATAGGTCTGATTCTGCACTTTAAGGGGTTGGTTGAGCAGCTCATTGAGATGAGTTACAAGGGGTTTTGATGGGTTTTTTGTTGGAGTTTGAATATTGCAAATCTGGAGCTATTGGTCTTCTGTTTGAAGACTTTTTCCAGTCACTAACAGGCCTGTACATGGTCATGAATCTGAGTTTTCAACACCTACAGTAGCTGCTGTCCGTTTCAGACCTTCCATGTGGTTCCAGGTTGGATATGTTCAGTTTCTATTGGCTGTCATAGTCATGTAATGAACATAGAATGTATTGATTGCGCAGTTTGTATTGCTGTAGCTTATCAGTGGTGTGAAAAGGTTGTAATCTGCTCTTGTTAGTTAATCTGATTGTAAGTGCAAACTCCTGTAGCTTTCCTAATCTCAGATTTCTTTAAGTGTTCTTCTAATATGAAGGAAAAAGAGAGTAAGATCTAATTGCTATATCTGTTCAAGCATTTTATTCGTCTATTGTGAAAATACATGCAATGCAATGAAACAATGAATGGCATATGAAAAAAAAAACATAAACATCAACAAACATTCCAATTGGAAAAACAGAAACAAAAAAAAATCAAGGGCAGACATTATATGCACTTAGAGTAGTCCTCACTCAACATGGTCACCGATTGCTATCACAATGAAGCATTCACCGGAGCTGTAAGGAACTATCCAACATTTGATCGCAAGCTTTATGCTATTGTTCAAGCTTGTAAGCATTAAATCTTGGGCAAGGAGAATATTATTCACATAGATCACAAGCTGCTTTAATTATTGAAGACTTAGCACAAGTTATTGCAAGAGGGGCATAAAAAATTGTCTTCATATCTTCATTAGTTCCATTTGAACATCAAGCATAAGAAGGGAAGTGCCAATTTATTATTTAGTTGTAGCTTGTTTGAGTCTTGTTTACTTTTTGATTTGATAAAACTAGTATTTGAAATAATGAACATAAATAATAAAGTGTACCCTATAGAGTAATAGAAATATATATTTATTCACATGAAGTTCTTATAGAAGTAGAACAGAGATGATCAACCAGAGATTAGATTCCTTTCCTTGACTACGCATAGTCTATAATATATATAAAGCACTTGATGGTTACCAAACAAACAACAACCATTATTGACTAACTACTCGAAGCCCACAAGTGAATAATACATAGTTGGGTATAAAACATAACAAAGAATGTTACACTAACTACATCATCCCTCTCAAAAAGAAAAATCCGCTTCTAGACAATAATGAAAAATATTCAATCAAGCAACAACAGGTAAACTATTTCAAACTCGTGATGGCACTAGAGAGGAAGGTGGGTTCTTCTAGCTGACACTTCCCTTGTGCAGCCACCCCAAAACAACTTGATCATAACTTGATCGTTCCACAAGTAGTGAATGTTCCGTGACCAAATGGGGATGAAGATATGTAGTGATTGTTTTAGCTGGTAGTAGAAAGGAAAATAACTAAGGGAACTTTGATTATTAATAAATGGAAGTGCACATGGATCATCAAAAGAGCCAACATATCTAGAATGCAAGCCATTGTATGGAGAATGCACTCGCTAGTGGCCATACAGTTTCATTAATTGTGTCAAAGGACCAAACAAACAAGTAGTCAAGTCAGAATGTGCAATGGACTCTGAAAAGGCTTCCTCAAGTTGATCACCAAAGCCAAATGATACTTTAGGCACTTCAAAAGTATTCCTACCATGAAAATCTTGTGTATAAATCCTAGCGGCCCAGGATGCGCTTTCTTTGAATCACTATCTTGGTGAAATAACTCTGTTTTACTCAATTCATAGTTTGTGGAAGAGCTAATTGTAGAATGTTGTAGAGTTGTAGTAGAAATGTCATTGATTGCTTCAACATGATACATAGACAAAGGCCATACAACTATAGCTTGATTAAATTATATAATTGAATCTTGGGCATTTTGGACAATAGAAGACAAGTAGGATGAGGTATGTATTGTTAGTTTTATGTGATCAGATTAGAATGCAAAAATAATTTCAAATTCAACACAAGAACACAACCAATACCCTAGGAAAACCCTCCAACCTGAGGGAGAAAAACCCAGCAAATATATCTCTTATATATTAAATGAATGGGAGCAGAAATCTGCTTACAACTCAGGCACAACACAATGCCTAAAAGATACAATGAATAACAGCACCTCCGATAGATGCAAAGATACAAATGATATGTTTTTCCTTAAGCTTGACCCGCTGCTATAAATGAATGATCTGCTGCTCAGATTGCACTACTTCTCCTTTTATAAATATGCTTGACTTGAATGATCAACTCGAATGAGGAGCATCATATATATAGACATCCAATAGGCATCACACCCCTTCACCAAGAGAGGTCGGCCTCTAGACAAAAGACGTCTTAGAGAAGAGGCGCGATTATCTAGATGAGGTCAGCTTTCTTAAACAATTAATAAATATTAAGTAAGCCTTTATTAATTTATCATTTGATCATAAATGAAGGTGCCTCTTCACTTAGTATTCATTATATAAATTTAGATAGCTTATAGCTACATTTAAATTTATCTCAAAAATCGTGCCTGGAAGTATTGTCCTGCAGCTGCGATCTTCAACACTCCCTCTTAGCTAGGGAGGAATACTTCCACTTGTGTAATACATATCACCTCATAGTGATGTTAATCAACATGACTACATTCATGTAAGAACAAAGCTTGTCACCTCATCGTGAAAGCATATCACCTCATCGTGATATCAACCATCATGGCTACCTCCATAGATGGTATGTACAAGTGCTCATCACTCAATGTGATGTTGTCACCTCATCGTGACTTTCACCATGGCTCCCCCAGAGGGTGAAAGACAAGTACAAGCAAATCATCACGGACTCCCTCACGTGGTGTCGTCATGGAGTGACACACATGACATCCACCATGGCTCTCCCAAAGGGTGGAATCAAGGGATTTCACTTCGAACTTCTGTAGCAGAGAAGAACTCATTAACAAGGGATTTCACCTCGAACTTCTCTCATAGAGAAGAACTCATTAAAGAGGATCACTGGTATTGAGACTCCTCAGTTAAGGCTGTATTCTCCACCATACCAAGCTTATCTCGAAAGTACACAAACTTTATCCTGGAGAGAGGCTTGGTGAGAATGTCTGCCATCTGCTCATCAATGCTGATATACCTCAACTGTATAGCTTTTCTCAATACCTTATCTTTGATATAATGGTATTTGATCTCAACATGCTTTGTTCTGTCATGAAACACAAGATTGACAAAAAACTTCACACAGCTCTGGTTATCACAATGAATGATAGTAGGCTCCATTGATTGTCCAAACAACCCTGCAAGAAGCTTACGAAGCCACACTGCTTCTCGAGCTGCCATACAAGCTGCAATATACTCTGCCTCTGTTGTACTCAATGCCACTGAAGATTGCTTCCCTACTACACCAGGATATCATAGCAGATCCCAAAGTGAAGCAACAACCAGAGGTACTCTTTCGATCAGTGATACACCCTACCCAATCAAAATCAGTAAAACCATGCAGCTCCAAATCCACACCTGTAGAATATTTCAATCCATATCCAATTGTGCCACGCAAGTATCTCAGGATATGTTTAGCTGCAACAAGATGTATCTGTCTTGGTTCACACATGAATTGACTAAGTGCACTCTCTGCATAGCAGATATCCGGTCTAGTGCTAACTAGATACATCAATGAACCAATCAGCTGCCTATACATCGTAAAATCCACTAGTTCTGAACTAGTTGCAGCCTCCTCCAACTTATGTAAGTTGGTCTCCATAGGTGTAGACATAGGTTTGCAATCAATCATACCAAACCTCTTTAGAATGTCAATGGTATACTTGCCTTGACTTAGAATCATCTCATCTGGTTTTTGCCAAACTTCTAAGCCAAGAAAGTAATGCATGAGACCAAAATTATTCATCTCAAACTCAAAAGCTAACTCCTTCTTACATTTTAGAATTAGGTGTTCTTCTCCAGTGATAATCAAATCATCAACATACAAAACCAAAATCAATGCTTCACCATTTATCACCCTAAAGTAGAGGTTAGAATCTACATCATTCTTTGAGAAACCCAAACTCAATAGGTAACGTTCAATCCTTTCTTACCAAGCACGAGGAGCCTGCTTAAGACCATACAAGGCCTTCTTCAGCTTGCAAACATGAGACTCCTTCCCATGTACCTCAAATCCATTGGGTTGCTCAATGTAAATCTCTTCTTCTATGACACCATTCAGAAAGGCTGTCTTTACATCCATTTGGTGATTCTTCCATCCTCTAGATGCTGCAATAGCAATAATGGTTTTGACAGAAGTATAATGAGCCACAAGAGCAAAGGTTTCTTCATAGTCAACTCCCTCTTTTTGTGAAAACCCTCTAGCCACGAATCTGGCCTTGTACTTCTCAATGCTCCCATCAGCCGCATGCTTGATCTTGAAGAGCCATTTAGAAGACACCACAGATTTGCCTTCGGGTCTAGGAACTATGTTCCAAACATCATTCTTAAGTATGGACTAATACTCTTCAGTCATAGCATCTTTCCAAACTTGTTGACTAGAGGCTTCTTCAATACTTGAAGGCTCTGACTCAATGATCTGACTCATCAGAGCTACATAACCGAAGAATTTATTAGGTCTCTTGCTTTCTCTAAAAGTTCCTCATGGGGCTGCTAAAATTTCTGCCTCTTGCATTATTTTCTTGGCCCAAAGAGGTCTCTTCCTTCCAATCACAATATCTGTAGGCCCATCAGTAGGCTCCAAGGGTTCAGCTGGATCATCATCTTCTTTAGGTTCAGGAACCTCGCTCTGATTCTCAGGAACATGGTCAACTTCCATATCTTGAAGAGGCTCTTCTTCATCAATCTCCATATGAGATCCCTTGGATCTTCTAAATGCAACATCCTCCTCAAATGTGACATCTCTACTGATCTCAATAGTCTTCTAACTTGGAATGTAGATTTTGTAAGCTTTAGAAGTCTCACTGTAGCCTACCAAAATTCCCTTCTTGCTAGAAGGTTCCAATTTTGTCCTCTTTTCCTTAGGTATATGAATATACATTGGACACCCAAAGATCCTCAAATGACTTACTTCAGGTTTCACCCTAGAGAATGCTTCTTCAGGAGTAATGTTCTCCAAGATTCTGTGAGGACTTCTATTTTGTAGACAGCAGTCCTGGAAGCTTCAGCCCAAAGTGAGAGTTGCAGGTCTTGGTCATGAATCATGGCTTTGACTGCTTCCACTATAGATCTGTTCTTTCTCTCCACAACACCGTTCTGTTGAGGATTATAAGGAACGCTAAGCTCCCTCTTAATCCCTGCTTCAATGCAGAAGATACGGAAGATACCAGAAGTGTATTCTCCTCCGTTATCGGATCTCAAAACCTTGATCTTCTTCTCAGACAGATTCTCCACCTGAGCTTTGAATTCTCTGAATCTTTCTAACACTTCCTCAGATCCTTTAGATCTCAAGAAATAAATCCAAGTCTTTCTAGAGTAGTCATCAATAAAAATAATGTAATACAAGAAACCACTCAAAGACGCAACAGACATTGGACCACATAAATCAGAATGAATGAGATAAAGAATACATTTAGATCTACTTTCTCTACTATGAAATGGACCTTTGTATTCTTACCTAAGGCGCAGCCTTTACATGTACCTTCATGCTCCTGGTTGATTTTCGGAAGGCTTGTGACCATCTTCTCCATGATAGGTAGGGCACGAAAGTGGAGGTGAGCCAATTTTCAATGCCACAAATCACACAAACTTGAAGAATCATGCACTAGAGCTTGAAGAGGGTGAGTGCATATCCTGTAGAGACACCCATGTCTAACTCCAATCTCTCAAGCAGTCTTGAAGTTGGAGTTCTTTGCCCATATAAGAACTTCGCCTTTTTAATTTTTTTTTGATAACCCTTGTCTTCCAAGGATGAGATGGAAACGAGGTTTCTCTTTATGTCGGGATTTAGGAACCCAAACTGGTTCAATCACTGAACTCACTATCAGCTGCAATTGTGCTTGATTGTTTGTAATTTGTTTTTTGTATTTTTCTGATTTTTTTGTGCTTTGAGGGTTTTGACATAAAGAAAAAAAATAAACTACTTCTAATACACTGATTATAAGGAAGAGATATTGCAATGATAGACAACTATATTGAATGCAAACAAATACTCATTCTTACAATGGAAAACTATAACTGTTTATTGAATGCTTATACAAAAACAACTATAACTAATAGGAAACCTGATATAAATGCCCAAACTGCTGATCCGAGTACTGTAGCGCACTGTTCACGGGTACTGTAGCAGCAAATAAACCTCTGAAAAGAGTTTGCAACTCCAGTCTCTTAAATCTGATCCAAACTTCACCAAACTCATCCAATTGAAATCCAAATAGAGCCTCTGATTGAGACCCTCCAGAATCACCAAGTTCACTGGGTATTTCACCATCTCAGATGGTTACTCATAGAAGAACTGCGTTCTCCAATGGCTAAATGAAATGAAACCCTTGGTTTCTTTCACAGTAGAAAATCATGAAGTCAAAAATCAATAGCATAATCCTCAAGTCGACTTCCTTAATAGATAATAAGGCCAATCCCTAATTAGGGTTCGAATTTCTCCAAAAGGGTGCGAATCCCAATGAATTACATTTAATTACCAATTTGTAATTAAATGTCTATAATTTGGCATTAATAATCTCCTTTTAATTAATCATTCAAATGGCCCCGTCGGACGATGAGATAACCCCTTCACTGAAATCACTTAAGTTATAATATAAGCTCACTCATTTAATATTTATTAACGATCAATAAATATTAATATCTCCATAATTACTTATCAGAAATGCATGTCATCTGAATTGGAGGCTAGCAAGTGGATCCTGCATACGACCATACCCACTTACTAAAAGTAGCAGGGGTCCATCTCTATCCTCAAATGACTTACTAAAAATAGTAAGTTTCTGCTACGTACTTTGAAAAGTATCAACGAAAGCCAAAGCTAAATAATATCTCCCACTAAAGATCATCCATACCCCAAATAACCCTCTATCCAAGCACACTAGCCTACGAGGGTCAGTAATAGGCTAATCTCCCTCATCAAAAAGATGTCAACCGGAAGGGGACATTATAGTCCGCCCTCCCTGAAATTGCTTGTCCTCAAGCAATCTCAACGCAGGATGTTGTAGAATCTCCTCACTCTCCCAAGTAGCATCCTCAACTGGCAAATCTTTCCACTTCACCAAATATTCCTTGACGGTCTTTTTGCGTAGTTGCCTCTCTCGGGTCTCCAAAAGAGCCTCAGGTATTAAAATCAATTTCCCCTCATCATCCAGGGGGGGTAAGACTGTAGAAGGCTCCACACGATGTCCCAATGCCTTCTTGAGGTGTGATACATGAAAAAGATTGTGAACCCTGCTATCTGCTGGTAAATCTAGCTCATAAGCCACCTCGCCAACACGCCTGATCACCCTGAAAGGACCATAATAGTGTGGTTTTAGTTTCTCCGCTCCACTCTTCCTGAGCGTAGACTGACGATAGGGCTGCAGCATTAGATACACCATATCTCCTATCTCAAAAGATCTCTCCGTCCTCCTCTGATCTGCATACTGTTTCTGCTGATTCTGTGCCTTAGCACTCTACTGTCACTCAACAATAAGTCAAGAAAGCTGGTTGCCTCATAACCATATAGCGCCCTTAAAGGAGACATCTGAATCGTCATATGGTAAGTGGAGTTGTAGCAGTACTCACAAAGATAAATCCACTTGACCCAAGCCTTTTGCTGCCCTGCTATGTAATTCTTGAGGTAACCTTCCACCCATTTGTTAACTATCTCCATCTGACCATCTGTCTGCGAGTGGTAGCTGGTGCTCGGTGTAAGCTCGGTCCTACAAAGTCTGAATAACTCCTGCCAAAAATGACTTAGGAACCGACTGTCTCTATCACTAACAATGCTCCTCGGTAACCCATGCAATCTAAAAACCTCACAGAAGAACAACTCTGCTACCTGCGTTGCCGTATAAGTAGTAGTGATCGGAAAGAAATGAGCATATTTCGTCAACTGATCCACAACCACAAATATACAATCTCGTCCTTGGGCTTTAGGCAAGCCCATAATAAAATCCATCGACAGGCATTCCCACTTCCTATCAGGAATCGGAAGTGGCTGAAGCAAACCTGCCGGATAAGTGTTCTCCCATTTGTTTTGTTGACAAACAGGACACTCTCTCACATACTGAAGAACATTTGCCTTAAGCCCTTTCTATGTGAATCTCTCCCGTATCTGTTTGTAGGTCTTAAAGTACCCTGGATGTCCCGTTGTGGGCACATCATGGAAAGCTCGCAGTATAGTGTTCTTCATCTTTGATCCGGGGGTCAAATAAACTCTGTTCTTGTAAATGATGCTAATCATTTACAAGTGTATACCTGCTGTCCTCTAGAGACCCCTCCACAAATTCTGAAGCCCAATTGTCCTTGGCATACTCTGCCATAATGAGGTGTCTCCAATCCTCAGATATCCGAACCATAGAGCTCAAATATGGACGACGAGAAAGAGCATCAACAACAACGTTTTGAGGGCCTTTGATATAAGAAATATCAAAGTCATATGCCTGCAACTTACTAACTCACTTCTGTTGACGATCATTCAGGTCTCCCTGTCCTAGGAAATCTCTTAGGCTATTATGATCAGTTTTGATACAAAACTTACTACCAACAAGATACTGCTTGAACTTGGCCAAAGCATGCATGATGGCCAACATCTCCTTATCATAAATACTATAAAGCCTCTCTGGTCCCCTAAGCTTCCGACTTTCAAAAACAATCGGATGCTTATCTTGCATGAGTACGGTCCCAATACCTTCACCCGAGGCATCACACTGAAGCTCAAAGGGCTTTGAAAAATCCGGCAAAGCAAGAACAGGGCATGTAGTCATAAGCTCTTTGAACCTCATAAAACACTCCTGAGCGCTAGGAGTCCAGATGAATGCACCCTTTTTCATCAAATCAGTCAAAGGTGCTGCATGGCATGAATAACCATTGACAAACCGGCGGTTAAAACCACATAAACCAAGAAATCCACACAACTGAGTAAGGTTCACCGGAGTCGGCCAATCTACAATAGCCCGGATCTTCTCAGGATCCATCTGTAACCCCCTCTGCACTGATAATATGGCCCAAGTACAGCAACTTTGTCAATCCCAAATCACATTTGGACTCCTTGGCATACAAGGATTCCCTATCCAGAATACCCAATGCAGTATCTAAATGAGCAAGATGCTCCTCTGAAGTCTTGCTATATACCAAAATATCATCAAAGAAGACTAATACAAATCTCCTCAACTGAGAATGGAAAACCCTGTTCATGGTGGACTGAAAAGTAGCGGGAGCATTGGTTAGCCCAAATGGCATAACCACAAACTCGTAATGTCCACAATGACAGCGAAAAGCGGTCTTCTCTATGTCCTTCTCTTTGACTCTGATCTAGTGGTAACCCGACCTCAAATCTATCTTCGAAAAATAGATGGCACCATGGAGCTCATCAATCAACTCATCTATGCGGGGAATTGGGTATCTATTTTTGATAGTTCTCTTATTCAAGACCCTGTAATCAATACACATACGGAGGGTACCATCTTTCTTCTTCACCAAAACTACTGAAGAAGCAAAAGGTGACTTACTCGGCCTAATGTGTCCCATAGCGATCAGCTCCTTGATAGTTTTCTCTATCTCATCCTTCAGTCGCTTAGGGTGCCGGTAAGGAGTGATCATCACGGGCTTAGCGCCTTCCTCAAGCTCTATGATGTGCTCAATGCCCCTGTTTGGAGGTCTCCCTGGAGGAATGTCACTGAACACCTTCCCATGCTTAATTCTCAACTGCTGAATGTCAGGGTGATACTCTGTCCTATGCTGCCCCTCCTGTGTAGGCATCAAAGTGCACTCGGCTGCCCACTCAACCATGTCATGCCGTATGAGTCTCTCCATCCTTCTGCAAAACATCACTCGAAAACTACTGTCATAGATGGCCTTCAAAACATGTGTCTTCCCTTCCACCTCAAATCTGATCTCCATATCACAAAGGTTGAGGGTGACTACCTCAAGTGCATGAAGCCATTTCATGCCCAGGACTACATCAATATCTCCCATGTTCACCACATAGTAATTAGCTTTGAAATCATATTTATTCAAACGCATGGAAGATCTTTGATCATTCGGTCACACTTAAGAGTATAACCATCAGCCACCTTAACTCTTATGCCCTCAAATTCCTCAGTAATGATACCATGCTTCTCAACCAATCGGGAATCTATAAAGTTATGTGTTGCACCCGTATCCATGAGGGTTATTACCTTTTGACCAGCCAACACACCATAGAGTCTGAAAGATCCCTCCTGCTGAATACTAGAAAGTCGTGCCTCCCGTAAGTGTAACTCGGGTTCTATTTCCTTCTCTTTCTCTGATTTTTCCCCCTCTGACTCTTTTGGATCAGCTTGCTGTTCTGAATTTTCAGAATCAGAATCTTCATAGAAAGCCCACATAATACGGTTGGCCTTACCCTTGGGCCTCAACAGACACGCATGGTTAATGTCATAAGGACCCTTGCAATAGAAACAAAGTCTCTTTCTACACAAATCATTAAGGGTTTCACGATCTAAAGGGGGTTCTGATTTTCCCTTTTGATCACTCTTAAAATCAGATTTCTCCTTGTTTTTATTGAAACCTTTATTGTCCCTGAATGAAGAATTATTTTTAGGTGGAAACTTGTTTGATGGGGCAGCAAGTTCCATGTTTCGTGCCTTCTTCATTGCCTCTGTAAAGTTGGTGGGTCAAATGCCTTGATCCACCCACGTAATGGTTCCAACAAACCTTCCATGAAAAGTACAACCAACCTCCTCTCTGATATATTCGGAACCATGACAGATAATTTCTGAAAATCAGCAATGTAACTCTCAACACTGCTACTTTGCTTCAGTTGAGCTAAGTCTCGGAAGTAGGACTCTAGATCCTTCCTGTTAAATCACTTCACCGGTCTATCCACAAACTCCTGGTATGAAGTAACGTGGTCATGCTGCAGAGTCACCATCCCGTGGTACCACTAGTCATGTGCTGCGCCATCCAGATGCAAAGTGGCATATCTAATCACCTCCTCTTCTACCATGGGATGCAAAGTCAAGAATGTATCCAACTTACAAATCCATGAACGTGCGGTGATTTTGTCACTACCATCAAAAGTGGATAGTGTAAGCTTGTCGGTGGCGTGTCTCAAATCATTGTTCTGATCCTAATTCTTGGGCCTCTTGTCTTGCCTGGTGAACTTGTAGTGCTCCCTCCGTTGGTTCACGAACCTCTCAAATGTGAGGCGCTCTCTCACCTGGGGTGTCAAAAGTTCCCATTCATCATGGGCTGCCATGAGGACATCTGCAAAATTATCATCAACCTCTGGCTCTGGCTATTGGATTTCCGGCTTTGGAATCACAAAAGTGGGATGTGTAGGCCTATCTGCAGTCTGTGACTGTGCCCTTTGAACTCTGGGAGTCCTAGCTACACTCCTGTTATCATTTGGTCCTGTATCCTGACGCCTGGTATTATCCATGCGCTGAAGCATGGCTATAAGTGCGTCCAAGGCAATTGCGACCCTGGTCAGTTTTGTAGCAAGGCTTCTGAACATTTCCCTGGCATCACCATTTGCATTGTTACCCTCTTCTCTGGGCGGACCCTCTTCTCTCCTGTCACCCATCTGCCTCGGCCGTAAACCTGTTTCCTGGCTATTCTCCAAATAAGCTCTCCGGCGTGTGAAGTACCTGTGTGAGCCTGGCTCTTGTGGCTGCATGCGACCTTAACCCTCTAGGATGGCAGGATTAAGCTCTGATACCACTGTAGGAACCCCAACTGGTTCAATCACTGAACTCACTATCAGCTGCAATTGTGCTTGATTGTTTGTAATTTGTTTTTTGTATTTTTCTGACTTTTTTGTGCTTTGAGGGTTTTGACATAAAGAAAAAAAATAAACTACTTCTAATACACTGATTATAAGGAAGAGATATTGCAATGATAGACAACTATATTGAATGCAAACAAATACTCATTCTTACAATGGAAAACTATAACAGTTTATTGAATGCTTATACAAAAAACAACTGTAACTAATAGGAAACCTGATATAAATGCCCAAACTGCTGATCTGAGTACCGTAGCGCACTGTTCATGGGTACTGTAGCAGCAAATAAACCTCTGAAAAGAGTCTGCAACTCCAGTCTCTTAAATCTGATCCAAACTTCACCAAACTCATCCAATTGAAACCCAAATAGAGCCTCTGATTGAGACCCTCCAGAATCACCAAGTTCACTGGGTATTTCACCATCTCAGATGGTTACTCATAGAAGAACTGCGTTCTCCAATGGCTAAATGAAATGAAACCCTTGGCTTCTTTCACAGTAGAAAATCATGAAGTCAAAAATCAATAGCATAATCCTCAAGTCGACTTCCTTAATAGATAATAAGGCCAATCCCTAATTAGGGTTCGAATTTCTCCAAAAGGGTGCGAATCCCAATGAATTACATTTAATTACCAATTTGTAATTAAATGTCTATAGTTTGGCATTAATAATCTCCTTTTAATTAATCATTCAAATGGACCTGTCGGACGATGAGATAACCCCTTCACTGAAATCACTTAAGTTATAATATAAAAGTATATTATAACTTATAATATAAGCTCACTCATTTAATATTTATTAATGATCAATAAATATTAATATCTCCATAATTACTTATCAGAAATGCATGCTGTCTGAACTGGAGGTTGGCAAGTGGATCCTGCATACGACCCTACCCACTTACTAAAAATAGTAGGGGTCCATCTCTATCCTCAAATGACTTACTAAAAATAGTAAGTTTCTGCTACGGACTTTGAAAAGTATCAACGAAAGCCAAAGCTAAATAATATCTCCCACTGAAGATCATCCATACCCCAAATAACCCTCTATCCAAGCACACTAGCCTACGAGGGTCAGTAATAGGCTAATCTCCCTCATCAAAAAGATGTCAACCGGAAGGGGACATTACATAATCTCTCGTTGTCTTGGTTTGCAATCTTATGTTTTCCCAGTTTATGTAACTTTGATTTTCTCTTAAAAAGTTCCTTGGGTTATTCAATCTATTTCAGATTTCTAACACTATACTCTCCTAATTTATTTCATATTTCTAACACTGTACTCTCCTATATGTTTAAATATTTGTCATCTTCAGCAGTGTGGCCTGATTGGCCACACACTTATCTCTTAGTCATAAACTCACTTTATTATCCTAAGCAAGCTTAATTAAGTGTAGAAAAAACCTAGGACTAAGGGAAAATAAATTAACCCACTAGGAAAATAAAAACCTACACTAACAATTTTGATATGGCAATGATTGATCTCCTCACCAATTAGGAGAGTACAGTACTTATGTCTAAAATCTTGATCGTGAAAAGAATTTTTCTCTAAGGAAAAGATTGTTGAACACTATGAGGCAGCAATTTGCATTGCACCAGTGTTGGAACTTCAAAAAATTTCAACAAGAATATGTGATGAAAGTGAGTCACTATCTTTTGGATTTGTTCCAGTATGGTGCAACAATGAAATCTGAGTGGGTGGATCAATCCATTATGTGAACATAAAACATATATCAAAATATCTGCAACACTATTTACAATTGACAAATGTACAAGTGGGCTTGCAAGCAATTTTACCCTTTCAATTGTTGTTCACAACCATCTCCTCAAAGAGTTTAAGGATTTGAAGTTGCTAATCACCAAAATTAGCCTCTATATGCTTTGAGATCTCTTTTTTGTCTAAACTACTAGCCCCTTGTGGCTTCAATTTCATCAATGACCTACAATCTTTGGATTTAGATTGACATCTACTAGGTGATCAGGTTTTGTGTGATAAGTTTCTATGAGGTTATTGTTGATCTTTATCTTGGTATTGTTTCATGTCCTTGTGAACAATTCGGTCTAGTCCAACATGATGTACCCTTGGATCTTGCGACAAGTCTTGTGAAATGTATATTGCAAAGGCAGTTGGAAGGTGAATCACGTACAAAACCTTTTGGACCATGATGTTGGGTGAAGCATGCAACATTAAGGGAAAGGCCTTATCAATTCCAATAGTTCTTACTAGAGTCCTATTGTTTGAGTCACACCATAGACCATTGGATCATATGAAATTCCTAGAGCATTTTCTTTTGTCTTTTTGGTCATGATGATTCTTGTGTCAGAGTCCACCATGAAATTATGGACAAGACTACCATTTGCAGTCAATGTGAGGTAGAAGGGATTGGTTTGGTTCCTTGTTTCTTCTTTGGCTGTATGATCTGAAGAATGGAAGAGGATCTTTCCTTGAACGCTTTTGGAGACACTGTTTGCTTTTCTCTCTTTTGTTTTAGGGATTCTTTAAATAGATTCACCTAATTGGACAATAAGATACCCACGTGGACAAGTTTGTTTGCATCCACTTCACTAGGCTCATTGTGTTGAAATGTTGGATGCCACTCATAGGCTGTTGCAAGTTGTGGTTGTGATGAGTCCCTTTTGGTTTTTCAATTGTAGGAATTGGGACCTGCTTAGGCTTGTTTTGCATGGGGATAGGCTTAAGTGGTTGCATAATGGGTAAATCTATGCTTATTGTAGTATCAAACATCTTTGGACTTGATGCGAGGAAGGGTAATGGATTCTTATATGCAACATTACGATAACCTTCTAGTTTGCTTTTATCTTCAAAGGTTTTTTGCTTGTAACATATAAAAGTGATCATGGGAGCCATTTATCTGTATGATCTCTTCCATTGCCTCAAATTCTTCAACCAAGAAATTCATCTAGGCTATGTTGTGGGTGGTTGCGTTGCTTTGTGGGTTGATCTTTTGTTAGGTAACCATAAGGAGGCTTAAGATCTTGCAGATTCACCTTGAGTAGTAGAGTTGTTCTTTGTAAGAAGCTTAAGATGAAGAATCATTTTTGGGATTATAAATTTGACACTAGAATGACTATACAACACACTTAGCCAAATTTCACCTTGCAGATTCACCTTGAGTAGTAGAGTTGGTCTTTGTAAGAAGCTTAAGATGAAGAATCATTTTTGGGATTATAAATTGGACACTAGAATGACTATAAATTGGACATTAGAGTGGGTTGATCTTTTGTTAGGTAACCATAAGGAGGCTTAAGATCTTGCAGATTCACCTTGAGTAGTAGAGTTGGTCTTTGTAAGAAGCTTAAGACGAAGAATCATTTTTGGGATTATAAATTGGACACTAGAATGACTATACAACACACTAGAATGAGAATATCCATTCCCTTGAGGTGTCTAAGAATCAAGGTTTTCTTCTCAAGCTGGATATGTCCAAGGCTTATGATAGAGTGGACTGGGATCTTTTACTGAGAATCTTAAGAGCCTTTGGGTTTTCTGGAAGTTTTGTTCAATTGATTAAGGAAATGATCTCTACTACCAGCATTACTGTTATTGTTAATGGATCTCCTTCTAGATTTTTCAAAGCCATCAGAGGTGTTAGACAGGGAGACCTTGTTTCGCCTATTCTCTTCACTCTCTTAGCGGAAAGCCTTGGCAGGCTGTTGCTTAGGAAGGTTAGTGATGGGAGCTTGAAAGGACTAAGACCGTCTTTTGCCAATATGGTGTGTTCCCACCAACAATTTGTTGATGACACTCTTCTCATGGGTTGTGCTACTGTTACACCCCGAAATTGTATAGTTACTATTTTAGTGATACTTAGAGCATTCTGATTGTAAGGAAGGATTTGAATGAATAAAATGTGTTGAACCTTGTTATCAATTTGAAAATCTTTTTACATGTTATGATTGGCTCATTCTGTGTTCTTGATTGATGTTATTCTTGGATAAAGCGATGCATAAAAGAGAGTAATTAGTCTTGTTTTTATAATTGATTTTTATATATTGCAAATGTTATGAGCAAGTAACTGCAGTGGTTTTGTGCCAATGGATGCAGGAACAGGAACTATTCCTCCAGGCGGAGGGGAGACATCACTCGGGAGAGGGGCTTGGTCAGATAACCGATAAAGTTAATCAGTTGAGCATACACACACTTCACTAAGGGTTTTGGGAATTGAGTCAGATTGAGTTATCCTGATGAGTCATCCTTAGGCTTAGGAGTTTTGGATTACTTCTTTATGCTTTATGAGTGGTGTTGTTGATTGACTTACTGTTCTGTGAGCCTTGAACGTGAAATGTGGACTGATAAGTATGGTATAAACAGGATGTATATCCATATACATGTACCACTCATATGTACGTAGCAACATGTATGACATGTCGATACAGATGTATGATGGGCAATTATTATGCCATACACATGTGTCGACATGGCATACATACAGATGCATACACATGGCTAGCACAACTATAAACATATGCACACTATCTATGATGTTTGTTATAACATTATATTGATACCTTAAATTTACAGCTAAACGTATATATACATGTTTGCACAAACAGGTGTATTGAGGGTATGCTGACTGGCTCGCAATACACGTATTTGGATAATTAAATACAAATATGTATAGATATATTTAAGTGTAAATGTATGAATGTTTATATATATATATTAAATATTATATTTAATATATACATTATTATAGTTTACCAGGAATAAATATATATATATATTTATATGGTAATATTTAAATATTAAAACATTTAAATATAGATATATATATATATATATATATTTATTATGGTAAATAAAACTATAATAAGATATATTTAATATAATACAAATATAAATATAACATCTTATTCATATTTTAAATAAATAAGATCTTGGAAAATAAATAAATTTGACTTATATAGTCATTTGGCAAATAATATATATTTTCCATGATTAAAATAAATAAATGACTTTTATAGTCTTTTGTTTATAAATGTATGAAGTTTATTTGGTAAAATAAACATATTTTACTTTGGATAAAATGAAAAGGTTTAGCAAATGCATTTCATAAACCTTGAGAAATGCGAAATGTTCATACGCCAAAGGTTCGAAGTTTTGTGTTTGGAAAATAATAAAAAAATGAACAAAATAAAATCGCACGCAGCTGCAAACTCACGCGCAAGATTAGGTCGCGACTTGTTGAGACTCCATTTTCGGGAAATGTGTGAGAAGGGCTGAATGAAAGCCAGATGGGGCGTGCTTCAGCATTGATGTTTTCCTGCCAGTTATAAAATCCGCCATTTTTGGGCGCCTTTGATGAACACACCTGTAGGTGTCTATCATTCGCATTTTACCATGTGGGTGTGGAAAAGTTCTTCTTGAATAAGGTCGAATCATCTCTCAATTTGCTGAGTAACCTGTTCTTAAGCTGCCACTGCATGAATTGACTGGTTCAAATGTAATAGGTGTCAATTCTCATGCCAAAATGTTAGCAGGCATGAGAATTCGAAACCTATATAATGAGCTTGTTACATTGCCATTTCTACCAATTTACATCTGCTTTGCAAAATTCTGAATTTCCTTTGAGAGCCACCATTTGTCTTTGCTGCATTTCGAACTTGTTAGAGAGAGAACCAGTTCACAATTATCACTGCCATATTGAGAGAACCAGTTCAATTTATCACTGCCATATTGAGAGGATTGTAGATTTTATTTGCTGCAATACTTGGAATCTACCCCCTCCATTCTGTGAGTAGAACCTGGAGAAGACAGTAGAGAAGCGAATATAAAAGAAGAAGCTATAGACTGAATTCATTAGCAGCAAGGAAACAGGCATGAGAGTTGTCTTTTATTACTTCTGTTATTAAATGAATCTACTTGCTTATATTATGCTTTGCTTTGCATTGTGGTATGAAGTAGGGTAGGAAAGTATTAGAATAATTATGTTTCCTATTTTAGCTTAATTTCATAGGGAAAACTTGTTTATAAATGAATAGCTTGATTTCATAAGAATAGCTTGTTATTAAGGAATAACTTAATTTCATAGGGAAAGCTTGTTGAAATGGAATAGCTTAATTTCATAGGAATAGCTTGTTATTAAGGAATAACTTAATTTCATAGGGAAAGCTTGTTGAAATGGAATAGTTTGATTTCATAGGAAAAGCTTATTGATAAGGTAAAGCTTGTTCAAATTAATGAAAGGATATGTTGGAATACATTTTAATAGAATTTACTTGATGAATTGTATTTACTTAAATACTGCTTGATCTCCTTATATAAAGGAAAAGAGGAACTAGTTATTAAATACTAGGTCGAGGATGGAACCAGTACCAAGGTAGTCTAAAGCTTTAAAGTTAGTAGGTTAACTAGGGAAAGCTATGTACTCCATGGATAAAGAATTCCATGTTAGGAGTTACTCGAGGGACCCTGGTTGACTGCGTTTCAATTCTTGATTAAGTAGATGATGTAGGAAGTCTAGGGTGATTGACTACCCACGGAAAGGACTTAGCCTACGCGTAGGATAAGACAGCCTTAAGTCAAACTGAACCTGACTTAGTGCAAGTGATAGATGACCGTCAGTTTAAATACTGCCGAAACACTTTGGCCAAAGTAGTGTAGTACACCTACGTCCACATAGACTGTGCAACTGAGCATAGTGTGAAATCCTACATAACTAAATCCTTGTGTCCTCACAATCTCAATCTAGTATGTATTTTGGACTACGGTGAATTGACAGAACCGGTTATCCAACCAATCTCTTTGTAGAAGGGAGGGCCGTCTACTTAACAGTAAACGTGCGGGGGACCGCATTATAAGTCCGTGGTTGGCGGAAAAGCACCTGAGTGATGTTTCTCCTCCACAGTAGACTTTTGATGAACCAAGGTTTGAAAGGGAAGAACCTGGACCGTCTTATTCGTATTTGCTCAAAAGCTTTCAAGCTATGATTGAAACTTGTAAGATTCTTACTTTGTTATTTATTTGAAAGAAAAGTAATTATGAAATGCGTACTCTGTTATTTACTTGGAAAAGAGAATAATGATGTATTATGTCAATTATTTCTTTATGATGAAATGTTGCATTAGAATGAAAATAAAAGTTTATTTACTTTGTCATTATGTATGTCTTTCCTTGTATCTTATTTGTGAAAGTAGAAATTTTTTTGTTTACCCGGTTTGGGGGTTGTTATAGCTACTGTTGCTGACGCCAGAGTCCTAAAGAACTGCCTGTCTTTGTATGAAGTTGCTTCTGGCCAGAAAATCAATAAGGATAAAAGCTCCATTTTCTTTTTCAACACCCCGGAGTGGAGGCAAAGGAAGATTGTTGAGATTCTTGGCTGTGCTATTAAACCTCTTCCCTCTACTTACTTGGGTCTTCCCTTGGCCTCTAAACCTCCCGATTCTTTCTGGACTTCTCTGATTGACCGATTTAATTGTAAGCTGGCCGAATGGAAAGGTGCCCTCCTTAGTCAGGCTAGTAAAGTGCTTTTGCTTAAATCCTCTCTGCAGAATTTGCCGGTTTATGCCTTGAGCCTGTTTAAGATTCCTTCTAAATACGCTGAAATTATTGAA
The DNA here is from genome assembly GCA_007115665.2 of Sequoiadendron giganteum. Taxonomy (NCBI): domain Eukaryota; kingdom Viridiplantae; phylum Streptophyta; class Pinopsida; order Cupressales; family Cupressaceae; genus Sequoiadendron; species Sequoiadendron giganteum. The sequence goes on along the minus strand of CM021110.1, from coordinate 236,665,298 downwards.
AGAATTCAAAAACGCTTCCTTTGGTCGGGAGTTGATGAAAAGAAGCGTATTCCTTTGGTTTCTTGGGAGAGTGTGTGCAAACCTAAAAAGTATGGGGGTTTGGGCCTTTGAAGCTTGAAAATTTTCAACAAAGCCCTTTTGGCTAAGCAGGTGTGGCAAACTTTCTCTGAAGTTCGTGAATGGAATTCTATCTGGCACCGTAAATATCTTCAGGGTGCTGTTTCTCTTAAAGAATTCCTTTACTCTCCTTCTCTCCCTCCGGGTTCTTCCCTGTGGAATAATGTTATCAAGGCTAGGGATCTTGCTAGGAAGGGAGCCATGTGGAAGCTTGGAGATGGCAAAAAGATTCTTTTTTGGGAAGACAGGTGGGTGGGAACTGAACCTTTTTGTGACATTCCAGCCTTCAGTAGCCACATGGGGGAATGCAAAGCCAGATATGGTAGTCTTGTTGGGGACTATTGGAGATTGAACCAATGGGTGAGTGTCTCTCTTCTTAGTCCGGATCTCTCACCCTTGCAGACCATTCTTAATTCGGTTGTGTTGCTTCCAAGGGGCCAGGGGGATCACCTGATTTGGAAATTATCTCCCTCAGGGATCTTTTCCGTCTCTTCGGCTATTGCTTCTTGCTTCTATCTTTCTCCCCCTTCTGTTTGGGCGAAGGCCTGGGTGCATAACCTTACTCCTAAAATTAATTTCCTTTTGTGGATTATGCTCCAGAATAAAATCTTGACTAATGATAAACTTTGTAAGCGCGGTTTTTCCTTTCCTAATCGTTGCTATCTTTGCTGTGCGGAAGCTGAAAGTGCTTCCCATCTGTTTCTTCATTGTTCCTTTGCCTATAACATTTGGTGCAGGATTTTGCAGATGTGGAATCTCAACTGGGTTTTTCCTGGTTCTATAATGGATTTCTACAGTCAATGGAAAGGGCCGTCGAAAAATCAAGTGCTGGATTTGCTCTGGAAATATATTTTTCCACATCTCCCGTGGGGAATTTGGAAGGAGCGCAACAACAAAATCTTTAGGGACTCTGCCCTCTCGGAGGAGGTGGTATTTGAGAAAATTATGAGAGCTCTAAGAGAGAATTTCAATTTGTTGAATGGTAACATGAAGGTTAAAGGGAAGAACATCTGCCAGGATAATGATATCAGAGCTGTTGAGGCTTGGATGATAAGGGCTGATGTGTCTCAAGTTCCTAAATCTATCAAGGGGCCTAGGGATGGAATCTTCTGGAGACAACCCCCCCTTGGATGGGTTAAAATCAACTTTGACGGGGCGGCCAAGGGAAATCCTGGGCCTGCTGGGTGTGGGGGAGTGATTAGGGATGACAATGGCAATTTCATTTCAGCGGTGGTGCTCCCCTTGGGCAGACAGACCAACCACCTTGCTGAAGCCATAGGGGCTTATCAAGTTCTTAACCTTGCTAGGAAGCTGAAGTACAAAAATGTTTGGGTTGAAGGAGATTCGAACAATATAATCCAATGCATTAAAGGGTCTCAAAAGCCATCCTGGACTACAAAAAATTGGGTTAATTTATCTAAGGAAATTATCAATTCCTTTCAGAACTACTTTATCATCCATGTCTATAGGGAGATCAATACGGTGGCGGATTATTTTGCAAACATAGGGGTGAAGGTGAATAATAAAATGATATGGCAAAAGAGTGATAGTCTTGAGGCTGATATCACGACCTTAATTATGTATTAAGGTAAAGGCGGGTTTTCCGAAGCAGTCTTCGTATTGCTGTTTCATCATTTTTATTCAAGGTGTGGAGTACCACAGGTTTTGTGGTTTCATTAATCTTTGGTGCCTTGCACGTTTTTTGGGCATTTTTGCGCCCACAAATTTTGGAATTTTGGATTCTTTGAAGAAAATTTGCATTGTAGACAGAATGGGCAAAGAGTGTTGTAGTTTGGAACCGATTGATTGCAGTGAGCTGAAAACCAATGAAAAATTGTGGAGAGTGCTGGAGAAGGGTGGCATCACGAGCTTTATGGAGAAACTCCATGGTAGAGATATGGAGGTTACCAGGATCTTCGCGAAGGACTGGAATAATGGCAGAATTAATTTGTTTGGAAGGAAGGTGAAGATTGACGAGCAATTAATTTCTGAGGTAACCAGTATGTCTATGGAGGGTCTCAAGTTTCATAGAGATAGGAAGCTCTCCGATCACGCGGTGAAGAATTTCCCTCGCACTGACAAGGAAAGGGAGGACCTGTTGCGGGCTACTAAGAGTAGTTATGATGCTACGAAAATCAAGTTGTTGTGGAGGGAGGTTTTGAGGATCATCATTGAGTATATCACGCTAGACGGGAGGGACACCAAAATTTTTGGGTATCACTTTGTGCTCCTGAACCATTTTAGGCACCAAGTTAGGGTCTCCCTTCCTTTTTACCTCTCCACCTCGTTAAATTCAAATCTTCAGGATCATGTGTCTAATCCGGTCAGATATCCCTTAATTCATGAGGGGTTACTTGTTCTAATCTATGAACACTTTAAAGCTTTGCCGGCCATCCATCATACCCCTTTTCCTCACTCTGCCTCTGATAAGGAGGAACTGGGTGATAGTTATACAGACAAAGATGAGTGGGATACTGAAATGGAGGGGGAGGAAGAGCACCTTATGGAGGTCAAGAAGAAGGGTACTATCAGAAGCAAGTCTAAATCCTTTGCCCTCTCTAAGCCCAGCGCAATGACGTCTACTGGCAGGGCCAAAATTATTTATCCTGGGTCTGACATTGCCATTCTGAAACCTAAAGGTAATCCTAGTGTTCCTCACTAGGGGAAAGGTAAAAGAAAATTGGAGAACCCTTCCTACCACATTGACCACGAGGAACCCCAACACACCAATTCTTTGGAGACTTCTAGCTACCCTGCAATGGACAGGGAGGACAGGCCCCGGTACCCCAGTGATCTTAAGGAAGATGACCACTACTTCAAAGTTGAGCGCGAGTACCCTAGCGACATCCTTGCTATTGCTTGCAATGGCTCTGTTGATTTTTTTTGTCTGATCAGGTGGGCCTTCTTCGAGATACATGAGATAAAGCTCAACCAAAGGGGTTATAACAGTAGGTTGGAAAAGGTGGAGGGGGTTGATAACATGAGCAAGGACAAAGGTAGAGCTAAGGACCTGTGGATGGAAGATGAAAAGAATTATATGGTTGAGTGCCTGTAAAAAACTGTGGAAGATTTGGAGCATTTCAAAAACAATCACGAAGGAAAAATTTCTGATATTGAGGCAAGGCTTAAAAATGTCAGAGAATCCATTCAAAAGGTCTTGGAAATGAGCCACAAAATTCTTAAATCCATGGCCTGTACCATGAACATGATGGTCGAAAATCTGGAAAGGGCTCATCAGGTAAAGTCTGTGGTGGAAGTGGAAGAGGTCAAAGATCCAGGTCAGATGGAAGGGGTTGGGCCGAGCAAACGTACTAGAGCCAATCTGAAAAGGAAGTTGGACAAGCCCCTTGTGGACATACATGACATGAAGCAAGCTGCTATCAACATGGACAACCTAGAAAAGGAGGTCGCTAATATCTTGAGAAATCTGGCCTAGTGGCTGGTTTCCTGTAGGTGTTCTGCTGGTTTTTTGTCTCTGTGTTGGTCTTTGGTCTTTCTCTATTGGAAGCTCCTCATCTTTTGTTGAACTAATGCTTTATCTTTTCTCTATCCAATGTTAAAGGGTTTTGGGGCCCCTTGAAAACCTGCTTTTACCTTAATAAAAAACACACTTAGCCAAATTATTTTGCAAAGGAATGGGAACAATGGCCCTTGATTGATAGTTGTTTCGTTGGGGAGTTGGTGACCTTGAAATTTTGGGAAATGGAGCTACTGTAGGAGGAAGAGATTGTGGTTGTGCAAGTGGTGGGTATATTGCTAAAAATCTTTATTTATTTTTACCTTGGTTGTCTCTTTGTTGAAATCCTTGGTTGCACTTGAGGACTACCATCTTATTAGTTAACTTGCATATCATCTCCACCATTTTCTTTTGAAATTCAAGGCTCATGAATGATAATGTAGGAGCAATATCTCGTTACACACTAGGTACCTATTGGAAGAATCTTAATCAGTGGCATGAGCTATAGTTGGTTTAGAATATATTGGCATGATTGGTATCAAGGCTAGCTTTCATGCACATGTCAAAATATTCTCCACCTACATGGAGTAGCCTAGATCATTATTGCTAGGTTAGTATTGAGGGATCATAGTAATATAGAAAAGTTGTACTACTGGGATGTGCTCATGGGTTTGATTGAATTGGAAGTTGAAGTCAGAAAGAGATTTTGTAGGCACTCTCTTGATAGTGGTGAGCTACTCTAGGAAGGAGATGTTGTCACCACACTCTTTGAATCTTTTGCCTAGTAACTTGCCCAATTGATCCCAACCACATATATTTGTGGGGGCAAGTCTTTTAAGCCATTCAAGTGCCATATTGTTGAGAGAAGCATCGAGCATCCATAGAGCAACATCCTCTTTTGTAATGTGGTGAAGGACACACATCACACATGTTTGCCACATCTTGAATATGATCTATCGAAGGTGCTAAGCTTTGAGAGCTGAAGGCAGATGATCTCCCCATTGAGCATAGTTGAGGAAGCTTCTTACATTCCATAGCACAAAGGTTGATTCCTTGGGATCACTTGTTGTAATATATGAAGGGGAACCAAATGGATTCCCTATGTGATGAAGAGGCATGTGATATTTTCTGGATAAGGCAATAATCGTAAAAAATTGCTTGTTTATTTTTTTGTGCTCAACCTTGTTTGGATTTGTCTTGTAAAAAGGAAGGTGGTTTTCATGTAATCCAGAGATAGAGTTGTTAGATGATGTGAAGGACTTTACAAAATAAGGCTTTAGGCTTCACCATTACATTGAAGGCATCAACGACATATGTTATGTGAGAACAAACCTTGTGAGCCTAAGATTCAAGTTGCAAGCTATCTATAGACAATATAACTTTGACTCTTCATATGCACAAATTTTATTAGGATCAAATGGTGTGAAGACTCAGTTGAGTCCCACTAGGCATGCCATAAATATTGTTTGTGGCCTTAAGGATTGCACCCTTCCCTGAGTGATAGGGAAGGCTGGGGCTTGTGCTCATGGGGGTGTGGACAGGTGGAGTGTAGGAATGTGTGACATTGAATAGGTAATAGAGGGGAAATTTCAAGGGCTAGGTGTCCCTTGCTACATTGTCACCAAATTTCTCTCTCTCTCTCTCTGCCATTTATCTGCTTGTAGAAGTCTGTGCATGTTGAAAAGTCTTTGATTCGATGTGCATGCAGGTGGTGGGGCTTCTGAGTTGGTGAATCTGTACTATTTGGTGTGAGGTCAATGATGAGCAGGCGTTTGTTCTGACATGTCAGCTTGGAACCAACTAAATGTTCTGCTCACACCTCGAGTCTCATTTTTTTGGTGATCCACTTCTATGAATATGCAACAGTCTGCAGGAATTTCTCAGATCTGTCACCCAGGTGGGGTCTGTGCTGAAAATGGAAGGGAGGAGGAAGGGATCTACCACAGAGCTTTCTGATGAATGATGTGTGCTAAAAGCACAAAACTAAGTCCCTTCTTAATTCCATTGAGTATAGGTTGTTGGGGGCTGGGGAGGGGGTATAAGAGTTTCTATGGTAGCACAGATAATGGGTGGCTTTGACTCCACACTATTCCTTCAATTATTTGCTAGTTAATTAGATAATCAGACTTGAAGAATTTCTGTTGTTTGTAAATTCCTCTAGGCTTTTATGTTTCTAACTCTACCATATGATTTATCTTCAGTTAGATGGTGGTGATTTTTTTGTATGTGGGTTTTGTTTCAGAATATGAATGCTGCAAGAAGTGGTATGCATGTATAATGACTGCCTTTTTCATGTATTTCTTGCCATGCTTAGATCTAATGGTTTTCTGGTTTGTTAAAATAAAGTTTAATGTCTTCCCCTAGAGTTCCATTCCAGCTGCGGTCTAGACCCCCCTGAATGAGATGCAAAATGAATGGATAAGGCTAAGTGTGAGGTTTTTGGGAAACTTTGGCAGAATCCTTCTGACCTGGAACTTGAATTGAAAGTGTTGATTTTGATTTTGAGCTAGGGAGGCCCCCGGTTCAACTGATATCCTATGCTTATTATGATGCCCAAGTTCAAAGCATGGCCGTGGAAGATCTGTGCAAGGATGCCCATGCCATGCAGTGCAATCCCGTGGGGATGTTCTCTGTGAGCATTAAACCTTGTGAACTTCACATTTTTGCAAGAAAATGATAGTAATTCCTGTAAAATTCCTTCAATTATTTTGTTGTGTTAGAGGGAAAAACTTCTATTTTTACCAGTCTATTGATTTCTGTAGCAACAGAGATCGCCTAAGTCTCCCTGTAATTAAAGAAAGAATCCAAAGAAGGATACAGGGGATATGATTGCAGATCGTTTTTCACAGCAGGCTGTGGCAAACGGAATTTCAGAAGTTGGAGTCTAAAAAATAATCCAACCTCTCATACCAGATTGAATTTCTCTGGACATACCAAATAAATTCTGATATTTTCTTTTCTTTATAATGAATCTCTTCAAACAGTTAACCATAATAAGTATAGTTTTGTGTTATAAATGAAAAATGTATAGATGTAATCTATCTCCTTACCAAATGTAATAGGACCTAATTAAAAACCATGTGCAGAAGTTTCCAAGAAGTTTTTGCTACTTGCTGATCTGTCTGACACATTCAGTTCCATTATTTGATCCTAGCTTCCACACTGCTGTTGGACAAATCTCCAAAGAGTCCAATGTCTTGTAGTTTGACATCCCCGGCCTAACAGATCAAAGCATACCATTCTTATGGATGCTTGAAAATTAGGCTTTTTTAAAACAGGCATATACAAGATGATTTGGTTGTATGTTTGCTCGTATTCTGAACAAAGCACTTCAGGTTCCATATTGATGATCCAGATTAACTATTAGAACTTAGGAAGACTTTGTGATGCTTAAAACATATCTAATGGTTGTCAGAAAAAACTCGTTGGAAAGATGTCTAGTGGTTTTAAGTTTTTAACATCCTTGGCCTAACAGACTGAAGCATACCATCCTTATGAATGCTTGAAAATTGTTGTGTTTTATTTTTTTCAACAGACATATGTCGGATGATTTGGTTTTATGTTTGCTCTTCTTGTGGATGCTTGAAAATTAGGATTTTTTAAAACAGGAATATGCCAGATGATTTGGTTTCATGTTTGCTCTTCTTTGGACAAAACACTTAAGGTCCTATATTGATGATACAGATTGATTGTTAAACTTAGGAAGACTTTGTGATAATTAAAAAATGTGTAGTGGTTGTCAGCAAAACTCATTGGTGAAGATGTCTAGTGGTTTTAACATCCTTGGCCTAACAGACTGAAGCATACCATCCCCTTATGAATGCTCGAAAATTATGCATTTTAATTTTTTTTTTCAGCATGCATGTCAGGTGATTTGGTTTTATTTCTTCTCTTCTTTTGGATAAAATTCTTCAGGTCCCTTGATGAAAATCCGGATTGCCTCTTATGAAGACTTTGTGATGATTAAAGAATTTGCAAATGTAAAATGGGTCTGGGGTTCTTGAAATGGTAAAATCCTTGTTATAGGTTGTCAAAATCCTTCTTACTGTCCCTAATATGGTCTGATTTTGAGATTATTTACTTCTCTCTTGATGGCTTTATAATAGTGACTAATGTATGAAAAGATCTGAGGTGCAGATATTACAAGGTGTCATACTCTTCCCCACACTAATTAACTTGCTAGAACTTAGCCTGAGAATAACTACATATTGATTGTTTCGAATTAACAGTTAATCTAGCTATGATTGTGTATAGTTGTACTCTTATTTTCATGCGATAGCTGCTTTGCTGAAACGTTTTCAGTCCATTAAACTTTGCTCAAATGGCTCCATGTGGAATTTTTGGAGTAGGGGTTGATTTCTTGAAGACTTAAAGTTAATACTTTTCAAAACTTTCAGTTGCTTTGGTCTTTGTTTGGGGTTACCCGTGCTGACAATTCTTATTTATCTTAAGAGGGAATTCTGCCATGAAGTAGGTATGTGCACCATCTGTTAATGTTGGATAATGTCTTTGCATATTTCTTCACCCAAAGTTTATGTGAACACAGAGTTTGATCATAGATGCCCATATTTTAATTTGAAGTAAATCAGAGACTCTGATCTCACTCACTTCGAAAGTCCAGTGCAGTAAGGGTGCAGTAAAGTATACACGTGGATTGGTGGAAGAGATATTTTAATTGGACATACAGTGGAACTCAAAGTAATGTTAATGTTTGACATAAATTTCTTTCTTCAAAAGCAATGGTGGAGTGAGTCATGTGACAGCCCTTTCCATGGAAAGGTTATAGATGGCATCGCATTTATTTACTGAGAATCCTTTTCTGCTTGCAGGGGAAATGGCACTTCTGGTTGAAGGGTTAGGAGTAGGCGGCGAAACTTCTATAGAAGAATACCTAATTCAGCCTGCTGATGGTCTGGGGGATGAGTATGAACCTGTTTCAGAAAATGGTAATATCAAACTGTATGGGCCAGAAGAGGGCCTTTCTTGGATTGCCAAGCCAATCACAAGTGAAACTGGAACTCAGAGTTTCCTCTCTAGGCATGGTAGTGTGGAAACACAGAGTGTACCCCTTATGGATCCTATGGTTACTCTTTTTGGTAGTCTTCACAATATCACTCTACCTGAGGGTGGGAGCATGCGCAGCATGCGAAGTACAGCCTTTCCTGAGCTTGGGAGCATGTGGAATGCAGCAGAAGAAAGACACGTAGATGATGGGAAAAATTATCAGTGGGATGAAGAGAGCGTGCAAAGGGATAATACTGGCGAGGGGTACGAATCTGATGATGCCACAGGTGATCTTGATGAAAATCTTCATAGCCCTCTACTGTCTAGACACACCAGTGCGAAATGGGACCATGCAGCCCTTTCTCGTGCTGATTCAAATACAATATCTAGAGCTAATTCCAGAGAAGTTAAGGAGCTTTTGCCGCCTATTCCTCATGGTAGTACACTAAGCATGCGTCGTCATAGTAGTATCATGAGTGGACATCATGGTAGCATCTCTGAGTCATTTGGCAGCACGGGTATTGGAGGTGGCTGGCAGTTAGCTTGGCGCTGGACTGGTGCTGAAGGAAGAGAAGGCAAACCTGAGGAGGGAAAATTCAAAAGAATTTATCTACATCAGGAAGGTGGAACCCAATCTAATCGGGCTTCTATGATGTCATTACCAAGTGTTAGCTTTCAAGGTGAGATGGAGCCCATCCAAGCAGCAGCCTTGGTAAGTCAACCAGCACTGTTTTCAAAAGAGCTGCTGGCCGAACATCCAGTAGGACCTGCTATGGTACATCCTTCAGAAACAGCTGTCAAAGGTCCAAAGTGGACTGATCTTCTTGAACCAGGAGTTAAGCGTGCTCTGATAATGGGAGTTTCAATTCAAATTCTTGAGCAGGTAATTGTGAAATTGCATATAAAAGAATAGCTTGATTTCTTATTAGCTTCACTGATCATATTCTAAATCTGTTATACATGCAGTTTGCTGGTATAAATGGAGTCCTATATTATACACCACAAATTCTAGAGACAGCTGGTGCATATGTTATCTTTGCTAATATTGGCATAAGTGATGACTCATCGTCTCTTTTAATCAGTGGAATTACGACTTTGCTTATGCTTCCATGTATTTTAATTGCCATGCGGCTTATGGATACAGCTGGCAGAAGGTAAGTTTGAAGATTTCATGTTGGGAACTTTCGTAATTTTTCTTATACCTACTTTAGTCTAATTTGGAATGAAAAACTGATTAGATGTTATGAATGCCTGCAGGCAGCTCCTACTTAAAACTGTGCCTGTTTTGATCGTATCGCTTGTGGTTTTGGTGATAGTGAATTGTATTTCTTTGGCTGAAGTACCTTTAGCCATCATATCTTGTCTCAGTGTCGTTGTATACATTTGCTTCTTTGTCATGGGTTTTGGGCCAATACCAAATATCCTTTGCGCAGAAATATTTCCAACCCGTGTACGGGGTGTGTGTATAGCAATATGTTCGTTGGCCTTTTGGACTGGAGACATCATTGTAACTTACTCTCTTCCGTCACTATTGTCCTCAGTTGGCCTCAAAGGTGTATTTGGAATTTATGCAGTAGTATGCTGCATAGCTTGGGTATTTATATTTTTAAAAGTTCCAGAGACAAAGGGAATGCCACTGGAAGTTATAACTGAGTTCTTCGCCATGTCTCCAGTGGAGAGACAACATGTAAAAGGCCAGGGTTAATGCGAAGCCTTTAGTTTTGGATATGAAGATCCTCAGGACGGAGTAATCCATGCCACATAGGCAATATTGGATTGTTAGTCAGCTGGAACTATAAAGGTGTCATATAATGAGTACTTTAAAGTTTAGAGGGAGAGACAGGCACAACAGTGAAGGTTCACCAGCTTTTTGATAGAATCAAGGCTGAATTTCAATAATGTCCATGACTTGAATTCTTCCAATCTACCAGGTCTGTGTAGACCAAAGGAGACTGAAAGAGTTGTTTGGGCCTAGAATCTGGCCCTAATTTTTCTTTAGAAGAGCATTTATTATAATAGAGAGATGTTTTTTCTTCCTGCTTGGTTTCTTGCAATAGTTTACAGTGCTTGAGAAGATGACTGCCAGTGTACTTAGCAGAAATCCTATAATTCCTCTGACCGCTATTTCTAGTGCTTGAATGTCGTGACAATGTAACCTCAATAGCTTAAAGTACATCTTGAGCATTTATGCGCCTAGTTGAAGGGATTTGCCTGTAACGACTGATTTTAATATTTGATCTATGTATTTGTTTCCTGCCATTCAATTACAGTAATATTATTTAATTACAAATGAGTAAAATGCATGGAACTTCATAAAAAAATCCCATTTTGCTTTCCTTCCCACAGTTTGAAACTCCCAGATTATTAATTTGAAATTTCTCAAATGGTTGCTATGCAGCCTACACCAGACATCACTTGAGTCGATCCGCCACTGGAAGAATAGTTTGTTATGTATGCTTTATGTAGTACACACAAGCATCAGCATTGCTAAACATGGTTTTAGATGATTGGAATCTTCCAAAAAGGTGTATTTTCTCTCTAGACAAGGCCTTCACATTTGCTACAGCCTATTTTATATAATACCTCTGTTATTCTGGTGCTTAATGAATATGTATTTAAGATTGCTATTGATTAGCCTGAAAGATTTGACAGACATGCCAGTCTTACGTGATGCTTTTTGCAATTAGTGTCCAACATTGGAGTGTGCAGAATTGTGAAAAAAAAAATCCTAGAGCATGACAAGTGCATGATATAGGACAAAAAATGATACTTAACTGCAAAATCTTTAAACAAGTTCTGAGTTTTCTAATGCTGTGAAACAATATAAAGGGGGAGGGTTGTCTTAGCATGAATAGTGGCCAACGGAAATGGCAATGAGAAAAACATATACAAGATAAATCAACAATTAGGAAGGACAAAGAAATTAAACAGTTGCATAATAACTAATATTGGTAGTTAATAGTGTTTGAAGATTGCGGATTAGAGTGTAATGAAATTGAAAAAATAGATCTTAAAATGCTGTAAAAAAGAGTGAATGATAGGATCAACCTGCTATGTTAACCATACTAGCGAAATGTAAGTCTGTTGGTCCTCCACTTATTTAGACCAACAAGTATATTATAGTATGAAATTTAGTTTCCTTGATAATTTTATGTATTGGGGGAATGTTGGAGTCAATTAGTTTGGCACATGAAATGTCGTACTTATTGGTCCTATCTTGGTGTATGGTGAAATTTGCATATGCATGCCATTTTTCATTTAGTTTTTGTGCTTGTTTCGAGGAGAGTGCCTTGTTCACTCATATATATACCTTCACACATATCCCTAATTTTGTTCACATAGATACATATTTTGATACATTCATCTTAACTATGCACTTATCCGCATGAATATCATTCCCACATTGACTATGCCACCCCTTTGCCTTGGCAGCTAAAATATGGCTGTCCATTGTTCTGACCATAACTTTGAACTGCATCTCATAATTGCAATTTATCATACACATGGAAGCAAAACGACAAGATTTGAAGTGGGTTGCTCTCCAAATTTAATGAGTTGATTCCGTGCTTCCATAGTTGATCCCACATCTACAAATTTGTCCATTGCCATTTTAAAATTCAAATTAAAATATTGGTTGACTGTGCCCATCCCTTTCTCGCCTAGAGCCAACCAAACATAAATTTGTGCAATTTTTGCTATTTACTTGTATCTAAAGGCATTCAATGCATTCATTTTAGTCATCTAAGCATTTATTTGATTATCATTCACATTTAGGTAAATAAACACTTCAATTGATGCAATAAAAAGAACCTAGATCTGCATGAGCATTGTAGGAATATCATTCAATGCATTCATTTTAATCATCCAACATCTATTCAAATATTATTCACATTTAGGGAAAGAAACATTTCAACTGGTGCAACAAAAAGAATCTAGATCTGCATGAGCATTCTAGGAACATATGCATGATTAAAGAGCCATTTTTTTTAATTAATCCTGTACTACATTTCTACCAATTGACCTAGGAGAACATGTCCCCATGGCACATAACAACCACCTTTTAGATATGGAGAAGAATAGAAGTATACAAAAATCAAGTGAGCACAAAAGTAGAGTAGTGCAAAATAATGGATCGAGTTCATAGGTATAGGACATTTCCATGATTGTAGACTCAACCTTGATCCTCAACCTCAATCTCACATATCACAAATGCAAACTTTTGATCTTGGGCAAATAATAGATTGAGAGATCCATTTCAAATCATGAAGCATCATAGATTCTAGAATCTTCACATGGATCATTCATTCTTCAGTCATAGAGCTGAGTACATTTATTTTTATACTTCCAACATTTAATTTTAGAATCCTCGTGCCCACAACTATCCTAGAATTAATCTAGGTTGACTTATGCTTATGTGTATGCATCTTAATTGATAAGCCTAGATTACCCCTCCAAGGAAAGGTTATTTTCCTTTACATTTTGGTGAACTTGTTTGATGTTTTACCACCCTAGGGTTCTTCTTTAAGGTTTATACCTTCATTATTACTGGGAATTCCAAATTTGATATTATTATGATTTTATTGCTCATTTTCAATTTCCCTAGGGTTTTGGATTCATTCATGTTTATTATGCCTTGATTAGGGTTTGGGTATACATTGTGATTTGTTTATTGTCCTAGCTTCCTACCCTACAATATTCTACCTTATGACTTCTCGTAGAGCTTTCTCCTTGGTTGTTATTCATGCATATATTTTAAATTTTGATAGGTTCTTATCTTTTGCTACATATCATCTCTCCATCCTTGGTATTCTCATGACACATTTTCATAAAGATAAGGATGTGTTATCTATGGATTTTTTATTCTATCATTTCTCATCTCTTCCTTCATGAAGTTACTTAGTGGTCATCTACATTTATTAGATACGCTTATGTTAGTTATCCATGAGCTTAATAATGATCCTATTAATCGTGATGAGTAGATGATTAGTATGGTTTTACCTTGTGACACATCTTGTAGGATGGACATAGATATAGTTTTACCTCCCTCACCTTCTCATGGCATTTTTGCATTTCATGATGACCTTTCATCATGTGTCATGATGGTCTTACATCATTATAATAATGTGTTTAGATGGCATAATCCCTCTCACATATGATGATGTGATGCATGATGCACTTTTTCCCATGCCTACTAATATGCTTGCTTGTTTTGGATTACCTATATGTGATTATTATCTTAGTGATGAGCTTTGTCATAATTGCACTTCTTCTATCATTAGTGATATGACTTGTTCATCTTCACATGAGATGATTACATCCCATGTAGTTCATGATGATCCCTCCTCTCTATCTTATGGCTCATGTTCTATAAATGATATATTTTAGTGATGAACATAGTGACACTTCTTTATCTTCTTATAATGAGGTTGATGACTGTTACATGAAAATATGGTTTATGATGTATTTTTTTAATGTACTAATGATAAGTCATTTAGTGGAATTGAAGATGCAAAGACATGTTAGAACATTCTTATCCTCATATTGTGTTTCTAAACATCAGAGTGGTGTTTTCATACACACATTTGGTGATACCTTGATCGATAGCACTAAGTAATGGTTCAACTCAAGTCATGACTCTATACATCCTTCCATGATTTTTTCATGTACTTTCATAGATTACTTTACTATAGGTCATAGACCATGTTTTACTCATGATTATCATTCTTCCCCTTCTAGTAGCCCTTAGTGGATCCCATTGATTGTTTTATGCATCATTATGACATACCACTTTCTAATGGAGACCCTCCTTTAGGTCACTTCATTCTTTCACATGAGATATATTTGACCACTTGTGGTACCTTTTCTAACATACAATTTATTCCACATAATGTGGACACACCTAAGGATAAAGAATGATATGATTGTTTACAATTTTTATTGGTATATGGGAAGATAATGTGCCCTTAGTTGATGATACAAATTTTGTACACTCCACCATTGTTCTATTGAGGCATACACATGCAAATATGTGACATTTTGAGCATAATAATTCACCTTATGTGAATTGCGCAATTACTAGAATTGACAATATAGAATGGTATGCTAATACTTATGTACAAAATTCAACCACATGTGATAATACCAAGCTATTCCACAATCCTTTTGAATGTGAAATTTTGATTTATCCTTCCCCAAGTGGATAGTGTTACCTGATTTTAAAAGTATGATGGTAGAGGTAATCCATTACGACATGTACCATATGTCCAAGTTATATGTCTCCCCTATTTTCATGAGGATCAATTACTTGCTAAGGTGTTCCCATCAAGCTTGAGTGATCATGCACTCACATGGTTTTATTCATTGTCTCATGTTTCTATTGCTTCCTTCAGGATTTGGATGGTGCTTTTATGAAGCATTTGTATTACAATGTTGAGCCCAATACATTTTTATCACTCAACTCTTGCATTGCAAACAAACAAAACAAGATTCAATTAAGGATTATATTTTTAGATCTCAAGTGTTGGCTAATAATACATTTTCTCCATTACGCAATGGTGAGCTTCAATGTATATTTATGGATAGTTCACTAAAAATATTTGAAAGCCGAGTGTTTTCTATGCCTAATCATTTAGTAGTAGATTTATGTACCATTGTGTAAATTTGAACATTCCTTATCATAACATTCCCTTTTATATCAATGTATTTATAACACTTCCCCCCTTTTCCATGAGTTAACATCATTATCACAATTAAACAATGGGGCAATAGGGATGTACCTAATGATGATCAACATGCATACTTCCAGCCAAAGAAAATTAGAAAATCCACCACATTGGAAGAGCTTTCATGTATGGTATTGGAATTGTTGCAACATAATCTCATCACCTTACCTTAAATTAAGCCAATGAATATGACTAAAATCACATCACATAGGCATTAGTACTTTTGTACTTAACATCACACTTGAAAGTTCTATATAGAGATGCATCACATTTGAACATATAGCTCAAGAGCTCATGGATAAAGGAAGATGAACATTGATCATACTCATCTAAAAGAAAATGAGGGACATTGAACAATTAGTCATAACAAAACCCATGATGAGGTTACACATGAAAAAAGAAATGCATTAACTATCAACAAGAGATAGATGGAATAGACAAGTAAAGCAAAGATGAACAAGAAATACAAAGACATAATGACAAAGTTCACAATTTCCCTTGAGATGACGATGTATTAGATCATTTGAAGAATGCTAAACCTCCTAGATTTGTTACATGAAATATGAGCAATACATAATGTATATAAAATTTCACGTATAGCTTGGATTTCACCTTTTACCTTCTAATTTTTATATTTGCCTTTTTACTTTGGCCTTTTTTATTACATCTTGTTTGTTGTGCTTTTCATACCAATTTCACTTTCTATATATGGGTTCAAACTTGTTCTCTACCACTTGAGGGGAGTTTCTTTTTTTCATTTTACTTTAGGCATTTACATCTTTATGCCTAAACTTTACTTACCTTGGCCCTTGATTTTATTTCCTATTTAGGTTTCCCACTTACCTTTTATTTTGAACCACATTCAACTTTTCTTCTTTCATCCCCTTATGCTTTATGGCCTTTTTCCTTTACCATATCTCTCTCCCATATTGATGTATTGCTTCTCGTTCTATGTCTATATTCATGCTTTCTCCTTAGTATTTGATAGTTTCTTCTTTCTTATTGATCTCATATTGTTATATCTTGTTTGTTAGAGCTTACACATCGAGAAATCCTAGATTGTCCTGTCCCACTTCTAGAGTTACAAATTGACCATACATTGACATATCACACTTGTAGAGTCTTCTAGAGCATATCCTTTGCACCATTAATGCTTCTCTTCCCATATCCATAACATTCATATTTTTAGGGCACCATGACTTCCCCCTTTATACATTGTTAGATAGTTACATTTGAGGCATCATGCTTTCCCCACTTTTTGCATAGATCTTGCCATATCTTTTGCATGTGTACCTACATTAGGGGCTTCATCCCTTCTCCCTTATACAAGTCCCCTTTACATACCATTGCTATCACATTTATATTTGGGACATTATGTCTTCCCCTCCTTAACCTTACATATCCATATTATATAACCATCCTTACACACTCAACATATTATACCTTCCTGGACATATCATATTGTTTCTACCTACATTAGGAACCTATTTTCTTACCTCCACCATGATGTGCTCATGCTCTTGGATGCCAGATTAGGAGTATATGCCTATCTTAATGTTTGATGTACCTATGTAGTTGTTCCTAGCTATTGAGGACTACATCACCATTTCACCTCGCCCATGCTAGTGACAACCACATACCCTTGATTATATCTTCAACCCATATGCACTTTCTATTCCTTATAATTATATAGGTTTAAACGCTTCTCATATGATGCATTCATTATTTCATTTACTTTATATGAACACATGCTTACATGCTTATCTCTATACTAAATTTACTTTTATGTATGAATTCCCCCTCCATAAATTCCTTGTATCCTATGGATACAACCAATTGAAGGTGGGTATATATTGTCACTAACAATCCTATGTTAGGATTTTAGGCAATGATAAGTATGAGAGACTTATCATTGTGACTAGAAAAAATGATATCACACAACATATCATGTGCTTCATACACCTTGTCATCCTGAGGCCACTATGCCAAACACAACATTATCATTTCTTGAACATGTAAAATTCTCTAACTTTACTCATTTCCTATTCTCCTAGTTCTTAGATAGCTAATCAAGATCTTAGTTTGTACTTAATTTTAACTTGTGAGATAAAATACACTCATGGAATATTTTCCCTCAATTTTGTAATTTATCATTTAAAGCATAGGTCAAAGGACATTCTTCAACAATCACATCCTAGCAGAGTCCATTATTTCATATAGACCCCCTTTCATACACTTTGATGTTTGAATATCTACTTTACATGCATGTTTGTGAGCATTGCATACTTTGAGATACATGACCATTCTAGGATTCACATGCACGCCAAAGTGGATCAAATGTAATGTGAAATTTGCATACTTGTGACATTTCCCATTTAGTTTTTCTCCCATTTTGAGAAGATTGTGTTAATAAATTTACATATTAATAAATGCACAAATTTGAGTCCCTTTTCCCAATGCCTTTACCTGTCCATCCATACACATTTGTATTCAACTATTCCCACTTTATCAACATAGACGTATTTTGATATACTCATCTTATCTATGCATTTATCCCAATGCATATTATTTCCACCTTTTTCCCTTGATGGTTGAAAGGTCCATTATTTTCATCGTACATTTTAAACAATAACAAAATATAAATTTTGGCATTGGAAGGAGAACGATGGGAAATGAACTAGATTTCTCTTATAATTTGATGGTTTGGGTGTACACCTATGGAATCAACCTTGCACTTGCGTATTTGACCTTTGGCATTTTAACATTCAAATTCAAATTTTGGTTTCCTCCCATAAATTCCTTTCCCACCTAGATTCAACCAAATACAAATTTACACAATTTTGCGCAATATACTTGTGTGCATAAATTGTGAATATAAATTGAACAAGTCAAGCCAATTAACCTACTTGATTCACATCAAAATGTGACACTCAAGGTTAGACATAAGAAAACAAACACAAATGAAAGAACATAGTTATACCTTCACTAAGCCTCCTTGTTGAAAAAGCATGTAATGATTGTGCCAAAAGAGATAGTTAATAGATTCTATTATATGTCAAGTGCTCACACTAGCATCATAACATTACATTCAAACATAGGATGAAAATGAAAATGGAACCCCTCAATTATAGATTTTTGTCTCAAGGAATGTGATGCAAGAGAATCACTCTCAATGTGTTTTTTATGATTTATTAGGATGTTAGGAGTTTTTTTTTATGTTAATGGGGGTCTTGAAGGATCAATTAGGATCATTTTAGATGGTTTAGATAGCTTAGATAGGCCTAGAATTCAAATTATTGGGTTTCCTGCCAAAAATACCATTTTGAATTTCTAGGAGGTTTTTGGCTTGCTACAAGATTGGGGTTTGTTCTCAACTCTTGTTTTTGCATAATTGTCGAGTTTAATGACATGGACATTAGGTTTTGTGAGGAAAAAGGACTTATGCACGAGTTGTAACTATTTTTTGGAAGTTATTTCATGTTGAATCAATGAAAATGCATGCTCCAAGAAGTGGTGGGAGAAATTTTTGGAGAAAATACCCTATTCCTTCTTGATTTTTGACAATTTATGTGCAAATACATTATGAAATCAATTCTATATGTAACAACCCCCCCGATGTTCTACTTAGTAAAATTCCAAAGATTTCATGTTAAGTGAATATTCTATGATGCCATGACATAGCAATAATTTTTTTTTCTTTCCATAATGTAATTACATGCACATTTGAGATAACACTATTTCCAAACTTCTTTTGCATTCCATTGTAATTTCACAAATCTTTCCATAACA
Organism: Sequoiadendron giganteum; assembly: GCA_007115665.2. Taxonomy (NCBI): domain Eukaryota; kingdom Viridiplantae; phylum Streptophyta; class Pinopsida; order Cupressales; family Cupressaceae; genus Sequoiadendron; species Sequoiadendron giganteum. The sequence goes on along the minus strand of CM021110.1, from coordinate 236,646,209 downwards.
TAGATATCATATTGAATGAACTCAAGTTTATCATTCATTATTACATCCTTCCATATGAATGGGTACATGATGCACACATAGCTCTTATGAGCTTCATCTGGCAATAGATATACAAACTAATCACAATGGTGCATACCTTCTGGATGTCCTTGCTCTTTGGTGCATACACTCTAGCTTTCCCCAATGCTAGTGCAAACATTCACAAACCTCGACTGCCAATCGATGAGGAGAAGCATCAATCAAGCGCTTTTCCACCAACCATGGAATTAAATGCGCCCCCCCACACATCCATCACATATGACAAGATGACCCTACCCTTCGACGAAGAGATTGGTTGGTAAACCCCCTAACAATAGCTTATCCAAGCTTAGTGTTGTGTTCTACAAACTAGAACCTATCCATACAATCGTCATTCTACAAGTGAAAATATTGAACTAGAACACATAAAAGGAACACAGTGAACTGACAGTGTAAACAGTGGTAACTTACACTACTTTGGCCAAAGTATTCTCACCCAGTACTTCGAGTGACAGTCTCCCTATTCACATACACTTCTATAGCTCGGTTTGGATTATGACCATTCATATATTATGCTTAGGTATTTTCCTTCCTTCGGTAATCCCTAACCTCATAAATAACCTATTCCACCTTTCCTAAAACACAATGGTATTTCTACCAATAAAGCCTAAGAATAAGTTACCCCCTTTAGTGGATAATCCCATCCTAGGTATAACATATGAGCTTTCCTTGTCCATGAATTAACTTTACATAGATAAGCTATTTGCTTCAAAAGACAACCTAGTCTCAAGTATAACTTTACAATCTAAAGTTTAGCTACACAAACTTCATCTAATCACAAATTAAATATTCATAAATAAACGACTCCAATATATATCACATTAATAAGTTGTTCTCATCAAGAGAATAGCCACATCAATGATGGACCTCAATCGAATAAAAATAATAGTAATAGATGATTCCATTCGAGAGTGTAATCCCCTTAGTAAAAGGAGTTATTCAAAGTAGAACCTTGTCAACAACGTGACTTCATTTCAAGAGTGCAAGGAAACTATTCAAGTAGCAACTCTAACTCTACAGGTAATCCAACCTATGTATCCATACATATAGTATCTCATAAACTCAAGTGATTTACTTATTCACATAGGTGAGTTTCAACCTTAGTATACCTTAATATTGAATATAATCAAATAATCAACAATTAGTGTAATCAAGTAGGTAAGCCTAAACCTATGTGTTCCAACAAGAACAACATACAACCCATCCAAGCAAGTTACTCTTAACCTATTAGTTCCAAAGGGTAATCAAGTAAATATTATAACCTAATAGGTTAATCTTAACCTAGGTTTCCATATATATCTCAACCCAAATAGGTTACTCCCAACCTAGGGTTTTATCCATTAGTTAAGAAATGATCAAGTGATCATACTAGTACATATTAACAATGACTCATCCTATCATTTCTTCCAAACTATTGATGTACAACTAAACCTTATCATTCCTAAGGTTTTCTATCATCATAAGCCAATAGTATCAAGTCACTATGTGACATTGATACGTCTCACATTATGAATAACCCTTAAGCTATTCTTGTTTCATCATTCCTAGTATACTTATACTAATGACAACAATCCCTCCTATTATGGAGTAAATACAAGCACTTTCATAGATAAGCATAAAATATATTCTTTTTACTTTCCAAATAAAATATGATTTCCTAATGCAATTATTCTCAAGTAGTACAAAACAAAGCATTCAAGTCTCATTTTTTCATAAATAAAGACAAACAAGAGAAGACTAGATCCTCATGCCTGTAATACGCTTGATCCAATTGTCTGACTTGATGCACAACCTTCCAACAACTTTCTAGCTTTACTTTATCCTCTCAAAGCAATCCTTCACCAAGCCTCTTACACAAGGAAATACTATACTCTCACATAGTAACACTATACCCTCACAAAATAAATCTAGCCCTCACAAAATGCATCTCTTAGAATATTTGTAGCATAATAGATTTACAGAAAAGTGCATCCAAATGAGAGAACTAGCCTCTCTATTTATACATAAAATCGATACATTACATCCTACAGAAAAGGCATGCTAGTTGACACCTTTCTTCATGCAGGTCGGCTAACTTCATATAGCTAAAAGGTGGCAGAAATTTGAGTGTAAACTCATCATAATATGCTACAGATCGACTCATTTAGTTGATAGCTACTAAAGACTAATTCAAAGGTGCACATGCCCAAATGATGACAATCAAACTACAACCAAAATAGACTTCTACAGATAATAGACTTTCATAATTTGGCGCCATGTTGCAACCAACCTCCCTATCCCTTTGGCACAATTTAACTTTCTTGAAAAAGTCTTCTATTATAGGTGACACTTATACTATGTTGACTTGGTCATAGCTTTGTTGAGAAACAAAGGAAACATGAGTTGCTTCATAGTAATAGCATATAAATGGTGCTTTGACTAATTCAACCTTGCTGTTTGATTTTCCTATTATCATGCATTCATAATACTTTATGAATTTGGCTTTATATTTCAACACTTTACATCAAAGATACAAGTGTTCTAAGTTTGGGATAAATCACAACTTAATAATAAAGATTCATTTCCATATAACAACGACTTGGTTTACTTCCATATTGGCTTTTATTGCTGCATGAGTTACTTGGATTTAGAATCGACCTTTATCTTATGTCAAACATATGTATCAATTGGCCTATAGTAATTTGCATAACATATATACAAATTGACCTCTATTCTTTTATTTTTTGCTTTAAACTCTTTTCCTGTGTGCAACAAACTAATCTCCTTTCTATACATGTTTTACTCCTCCTAAGGTGGCATAGATATTGAGGTTTCATTGCAAGGTTTAAGCGCTACACTAAAAAGTGTATAAGGCACTTTGCATATTATGGGCGACCTACATTAATATAATAATATTATATATATATATATACATGCACACTCCTCTATATAAGAATTAATGGTCATGTGTATATATGTATATATATATATTCAGGCACATATATATTCATATATATATATATATCGTACAAAGAAATATAGAAATAACCCATTTGATAATCGAACGATTACGAACAAGTGATATATTCATAATAATACCATATTAAATAACTTATATACACATATGCATACTTATACATACATCAATATACCCATTTAGCCACTCATCGTGTCGACATATACATCTATATTGACATTTGCATATAAATATGCATATATGCATATACTTCTAATACACATTTGATTAAACAATCATTCACATATACTTTCTTATTCTATTGATGGGTATATATTCATGTGATGCATATATACATATATATGCTCATGTCTCTTTGTCCTTTTCATAACCTCGCGCTCATAAGAAACCAATTCATAAGTGCACATAGGTACGTATACCTAAGTACTCTCATGCACGTGTTACTCCATGTGTATGGTCTATCATCAATACACATTCACATAGATACATACATACATACACACATGCATACATATACATTCAACGTATATTCCATTCATCAATCAAGCATAGTAACATAAGGAAGAAATCATAAGCTCCAAACACATAAACTTCATCCAAGAATGCACTCAACAGTAATCAAGACCCTTACTAATGCAAACACATCATACTAAAGGATGACTTACCAATTCCCAATACTATGACTTGACTCAACCATTCTATTATGAGTGTGTGTGTAAGCTCAGATAGGTTTCATTTAGGGTTATCTAATGAATCAATTCTCCTGAGTGATACTTCCCCTCTATTTTGGAGGATTAAACTTGCCCTTGCAACTAGCTTAACACATTTACAATGGTAGTTAGATGTTCATAATAAATCCATATGCATCATAAAATTTAGCATATTCGTAGAGAAATCAATGTAAACATATTTACTCATCCAAAGCCATATTAAGAATTTATCAACACTTTCACATAATACCTATTTCATTATTCCATTATTTTAGCAAGCATATCCAAATCATGATTTCATTTACCATCGTATTTACCCATGAAGGTAAAAGTAAATCAGTAACAACAAGACGAGGTGTGACACTGCACGACTCTGAGGCAGGTCTGAAAGATGATGGTTTAAAAGTGCTCTATTCAAAGGTATAAATGTAATTGGTTTCATTAATTTCTATGTTTTTTTGCTCAACTTATAGAAAAATGCTACTGACTATGCTATCTCAGAGCTAGGGTTTTCAGTGACCTTGCAAAATTCATATTTCATGTTTTAACCATTGGAAATTGTTGAAATTTGTTCTAGACCTTCGATAGGACCTTGTGCACGTTTCCACCAAAGGATAAGTGATAAGTCCATTGTTTGTGTGTTTTATAGGAGACTATGTGTGTTTACTTGCATTAAGACTGTCATAAACCCCATCCTTTTGAGGGTTTTGTGTAAAATAAGTTGTTTTGAGTTAGCCACAATAAGGTAGAGATTGAAGAGGCTTTGTAGTGTGTGTTGAAGTGTCTAGAAGTGTAATACTGCAAAAAGAATGAGTGTTGATCCCTTTTGAGGGCTTGAGACTAAGAGAGTGAGCTTGTAGGAAAATTTACATGTTATGGATTATTGTCACCATTGAAGGGTCAGAGAATCTTGTGCATATTGTTGTGAAAACCACATTTTCCTTGTTCTTGAGATCCAATTACAATTGAATTTTTTTTCCCTCTACATCATTATTGGTATCAAATCAGGTGAAGCAAGAAAGTTAATATAAGGGTTAAGCAAGAAAAAGAAAGATTCCTCCAAGAAATGTTGAAAGGGTGGCAAAAAGGATAACAAAACAATTGGGAGAAGCCATTTCTAGAGAAATGAGGGAAATGAGAGTCAGTTTGGATGCAAGACTTAATGCAATTGAAGCTAACCAACAAAGAGGAATTGTTATAGGGTATGTGAGTGACCAAGAAGAAGAAGTGGTGAATGAAGCACCTCAAGAAGAGAGGGATGTTGATGATACGAGGATGGAAAGATTTTTGAAGGCAGTCAATAGTGAAGGAACCAAGGTGAAGGTGGAAATTCCAATATATGTAGGTAGTTTGAATGGTGAAGAACTCAATTGGATAGTGGAGTTGGACAAGTACTTTGAATTGGAGGAGGTACCTAAAGAGCAAAAAGTAAAGTTGGCCAGGACCAAGTTGAAAGGTCATGCATCCCTATGGTGGGATTATGTTTAGGAAGAAAGGGAAAAGAAAGGAAATTCCAAGATTACTTCTTGGGATAGGATGGTGGCCAAGTTGAAGGGAGAATTCATGCCCAGTGATTACATGAAACAATTGTATAGGAAGTTGCATGATTTGAAACAAAAGGATATGGGAGTGAAAGATTACACTGAAGAGTTTTATAAGTTGAGCATCAGGTCAAGACACATAGAGGATGATACTAGCAAGGTTGTGAGATACCTTAATGGGTTGAAGTATAGCTTACAAGATGAGTTAAGCCTCACAAGCCCTAGGACACTTGAAGAGTGTTATCAACTAGCCTTAAAGGCTGAGGAGAAGTTGAATAGGAAGCAAGAAAAGTAGAATAGAGGTAGAGGTTCATATGTTGGTAGAGGATAGTCACAAAGAAATTGAGAGTCAAGCACCTCACAAGAAAAAGCACCAAATTCAAGAGGGGATTTTAGAGGAAGAAGTCCTAACTTCAAGGAAAGATTTGGACAAAGAGGGGGATTAAATGGCTTCATAGGGAAATGCTACAAGTGCAACAAGTTTGTTGGTCATCAAGCTTGGGAGTGTCCAAAAGAGCAGACCACTACCACCTTTAGGAATGAAAGGACTCAAGTTTCTCAAGGAGGAGATGACGAAAGTGTTAAATCCTTACCACAACTAGAAGAACCAGAGAAAGGAGAATATTTTCTGATGAGGACATTGATCAAGGTTCCAATGGAGAAGGAGCCACCTCAAAGTAATTAACTATTCAGGACTGTTTGCAAGTGTCAAGGTAAGTGTTTCCAAGTTGTTATAGATTCAGGAAATATTGATAATTTAGTTGTTGTTTAGATGGTAGAGAAACTAAATTTGAAGAGATTACCTCATCCTACACCCTATAAAGTTGCATGGTTGAACAAGGGGCAACAAGTACTAATTTATGAACAATATTGGGTAGAGTTTCAAATAGGGAGGTACAAAGACAAGGTGTTGTGTGATATCATCCCTATGGATGTATGCCATGTGTTATTTTGTAAGGCATTGGAAATATGATAGAAAAAAAATGCATGATGGTAGGAAGAATGTCTATGTTTTGGAAAAGGATAGAGTTACCTATACCCTAGCACTCTTGAAGGAGGAAGATAAAGACCAAAAGGTTGGATCAAGTTTGATGATAGTGGGTGAAAAGGAGTTTCTAAAGATGATGGAAGAGGAAGATATAGGTTTTTCAGTGTTGGTTAGGCCTAAGACTCTCATATTAGCAACAAAAATGGAAGAGTTGCCTAGGAAGATTCAAGATATGTTGAAGGGGTATAAAGACATAGTTGTAGAAGAACTTCCTAACTCTTTGCCTCCAATGAGAGATATTAGTCATCACATAGAATTTATGCCAGGGGCTAGTCTACCAAATAAATCAACCTATAAGATGACACCCCAACAAAATGAAGAAATTAGAAAACAAGTGCAAGAGTTGCTTGACAAAAGGTTAATCAGGGAGAGCCTTAGTCCTTGTGTAGTTCCAACTGTTTTGGCACCTAAGAAAGGGGGTGAGTGGGGAAAGTTATTTTTCAAAGATAGATCTCAAAAGTGGATACCATCAAATAAGGATCAGATAAGGGGATGAATGGAAAACAATGTTCAAAATAAATGAGGGATTATATGAGTGGCTTTTGATGCCATTTGGTCTTTCTAATGCACGTAGCACCTTCATGAGGCTCATGAATGAGGTCCTCAAGCCACACAATGGTAAGTTTGTAGTTGTTTACCTTGATGATATACTAGTTTTTAGTTCTAGCAAAGAACATTTGCATCATTTGAATTTGGTGTTAAGAAGGCTAGAAGAGGAAAAATTTATGATCAATTTGAAAAGTGTGAGGTCATGAAGAAAAAAATGTTGTACCTTGGTTTTGTGGTTTCAAAGGGGATGTTGAAGATGGATCCAAGAAAAGTGAAGGCAATATTGGAGTGGCCTACACCTAAATCAGTTTCAGAGGTAAGAAGTTTCCATGGTCTTGCAAGTTTTTGCAATTTTTTTTTCAAAGGTTTCAATCATGTATGTGCACCTATCATAGACACCATAAAAGGGGATAAGAAAAATAAGTTCATGTGGACTAAACAAGCTGAGAAGAACCTCCAATATTTGAAAAAGAGAGTGATTGAGCAACCTATCTTGGATTTACCTAATTTCAATAAGGTCTTCCAAATAGAGTCTAATGCTAGTGGTCATGCAATAGGGGCAGTTTTGAGCCAAGACAATAAGACAATAGCCTATTTTAGAGAAAAACTCAATGATGCAAAGAGGAAGTACTCATCCTATGACTTATAAATGTATGCATTGGTTTAGTCACTAAAGAAATGGAGGCACTACCTTTTACCCAAGGATTTTGTGGTTTATATTACAACCATGCACTTCAATTCATAAATAGCCAAGAAAAAAATAGTCAAAGGCACATTAAGTGGAATAAATACTTACAAAGCTATACCTTCACAATTAAACACAAAAAAGGGCAGAGTAACAAGGTGGTTGATTCTTTGAGTAGAAAAGAATTAATGGTGCAAGAAATTCAGTTAAGAAGTGTTGATATTGAAGCACTCAAAGAGATGTATGAGGATGATGAAGATTTCAAAGAGGTTTATGAGGTTTACAAGCAGCCTATCAACAATAACAAAGATAAGTGGCTAGATTACTTGATACAAGATGGTTTGCTGTTTAAAGGAGCACAACTTTGTGTGCCAAAATGTTCTATGAGGGACAATCTTATTAAGGAAAATTATTGTGGGAGTATGATAGGTCATTGGCATTGACAAGACATTAGAGCAGCTAAGAAGGAATTATTTTTGACCAAGGATGCAATCAGATGTCAGAATATTTTTGGAGAGGTGTACTATATGCCAAAAATCAAAAGAGAGTAGCACTAATGTAGGAGTGTACTAGTCTTTACCCATTTTCAATAGGCCTTGGGAATCCATTAGTATGGATTTTTTCATGGGATTGCCAAAGACTCAAAGAAGCTTTGATTCATCTTATGCAGTTGTTGATATATTTTCCAAGATGACCCATTTCATTCCCCAAAAAAGTATAAGTGATGTTTCATATGCTGCAAGTTTGTTCTTTAATGAAGTTGTTAGACTTCATGGATTACCATTGAGCATCATTTTTTGATAGGGACAATAAGTTTCTAGGACATTTTTGGAGAGCATCGTGGAGAAATCTTGACACAAATCTCAATTTTATCTCAGCCTACCACCCTCACATTGATGTCCAAACTAATGTGTTCAATAGGAGCTTAGGTAACCTATAAAGTTTCATTTCAAAGGATCATCCTAAACAGTGGGATCTTGCGTTACCCCAAGAAAATTTTGGTTACAATGATTCAGTGAATAGGAACATTGGAAAGAGTCCATTTAAAGTGGTCTTTGGCATGTAGCCAAGAGGATTTTTTGAAATTAGAGATCTCAATGGTATGGAGAAGAAAAGTGAAGAGGGTGAGCAATATGCAATTTATATGCAAGATATTCATCAACAAGTGAAAAAGAAGCTCCAAGCTAGTGTTGAAAAATATAAAAAAAGGTAGATTGAAAGAGGAGAGAGGTTAATTTCAAGGTTGGAGATGTTGTCTTAGCACATCTCAGGAAGAAAAGGTTTCCCAAAGGTGAGTATATCAAGTTGAAGATGAAGAAGATAGGTCCTTGTAGTATTGTTCACAAGTTTTCCAACAATGCCTATGAGATTGAATTGCCTAGTGAAGTAGGCATATCACCCATTTTTAATGTTTCTAACTTGTACCCTTACAAAGTGATAAGGTAAAATAACCTCATCAATATAAGTGACTAAATACCCTTTTTCATATTTTCCATCCACCTTTACTCTGCCAATTAGTTATCTTTAGGATTAATAAGTGCTTTCTTTTGTGAAAAGTTGTATAAACTTTATTTTTTGAAATTACTTGAAATAAACTAATTTGCGCTAACTTAATGGTTTAATTTTTAAAGAAATCTATAGATTTTCATGCATAATCAGTCATCATGTCTGCTGGAAGGATTTAATGTAGACTTCCATATAGTTGAAGATTCAACACAAACTCTATGTGGTTGAAGACAAGCGCCGAAAGTATAGGCGCTAGAATTCTAGGACACATGATGGATCGAGTTTTTGTAGTTGTTTTGTTATTTTTTGTTGAAGACTTTATGATTCACTTTGAGCCTCTTTAATGTTTTTATGTATGAACTCAAATTTCGTTAGTTTGTTAAGTTCAGTTAGAGACTTTTTTAGTGGTACTTTCTACCAACTGAAATTTAGGATTCTGTTAAATAGTTTTTGTAAAGTGTGCAACTTACAGAAGTGAGATGTAATGAAAGAATATTGTTATGCTGCTATAATGAAGTTCAAAACTATGTTTTAGAATTACACTTTTAAAATGAATAAAGTGAATCTTGCCTGCCTCATTCTGAGTTGTTAAGTATTGTGAATGAAATCATTCTGGATGGAGTAATTCTGGGGTTATCAAGTTTATGTCACCAGATCTAGACGTAGAAGCACCCAAGAGCTGGCCACTTGAGGGACCGTAGGAGTAGATAGATAAGTATTTTTACTTTCAAAATTTTGCTGCTTCTATATTGTAAATGATAAAGTGTGAAGTAACATTTATTTTCATTTCTGTTAATTAAAGTTTTGGTGCACCTACCTTTACTGTTAAGTTTCAAGTTGATAGGTTATTTTTTGTTAATTGTTAATTTTGTTAATCCATCGCTAGTTAAATGTTTTATAGTTTCTTTACATGTTTTTCCTCTTCAGCAATTTACACGCTTATTACTTTAATCATTTCAATGCTTTCTAGTTTATTTGTTATGATTTTTAGACTAATAATTTTCTGATTTCTAGTTTAGTTATTTCAAGCTTTCTAGTTTAAGTGGCCTACTAGTTTAAGGTTTATTTCAGTTGTCCCAACTACTTAGAAAATCTGAGAGAGAGATAATTGAGGAGTTTCTTATTGCATACAACTTTGAACACTACTTGGTTGATATTTGATACACTTTTCAAACTAAAGAGATAGGACCTAACAACATCCTATCACTTTTTGGCACTATTTTTTGGGACCTTCCTTTTCTAAGTGTTAGTAGGAGATACCTTGAATACCTCTTTTGGAAACAAAAATAGTCCTCAGGCTTCCTTTTCTGCATGGTCAAGAAATGAGGCCCCCACAAAAGATTCATACCAAGAACCCCCAAAAACGACATACCAACCACAAATAGGGAAGAAGAAAAATCAGCTTAAGAACTCTTTGAAGAATTGATCGACTAAGATCAACTTGAGACCTTCCCATATACTTTGGAAAGAGAACATATAGTTGTAGAGGAGAATATTCCTCTCCAAACTCTTGAGCCTCACCCATTTGAACAAACTTTTGAAGAGGAACGAATCCCCTTCAACTTCATTGGGGACCATAGAAATGATAATTCTAATCCTCCACCACCACCACATAAATTCACTTATCCTATTACTATCGATTCAGATGATGACACGACTATGAAAAATATTTCACCAACTTTCATGCCAACCTTCCGAGGTTTGTCTTTAGAGGACCCTGACCAATTTATTTTTGAGTTTAAGGTCCTGTGTCACACATATGAATACAAGAACGATGACAAAAAACTAAAGATTTTTACCTCTACTTTGAAGGACTCAACAATGCACTGGTTCATGGGGTTAGCCTCAGGATCCATAACCTCATGGGATGACATGGAGTCTTCTTTTCTGGATAAGTACCAAATCTACTGTAAAGTTAGCGATAGGAAGGAAGAGTTGTTCAAACTAAGGCATAATGAAGACAAGAGCTTAGAAGACTACCTAGATAGGTTTGTCTTCTTATCTAAACGATGTGGCGGAGAAGCCATAAGTCTTGAGATTTTAAAAACTATATTTTTAAAAGGTCTTGACGAGGATGCTCAAAGGAGCTTGGATTTAATGGGAAAAGGAGATGTGTCCCAATTGGGACTTGATGAAATCATTGAATTGTGTTGGAACTTCTCTCGTATTCAAGGAGGGATCTAGAAGTCTACCCTTTTCAAAGGTTCCAATGAGATAGGAAAGTTGTGTGAGGAGATAACCAACCTTAAGATTTACATCCTAGTTCAGTTAAATACCACGTTAGATGGAATATAGGCTAAAATGTGAAATCCAGAGACCTTATCCATCTACTGCCCTAGGTGTCGAAATAAATATCTATTAAGGGAATGCCCTTTGGAAAAAGTTGAAAAAGTTATTGTTTTCTAGGTTTGTGATAAGGACCATCCCACTTACCGGTGTAAGCTTTTGAATGCCATTAAGAGCTCCAAGAAAAGAACAACCCCGATTGAGGAAGAAATAAACTTTGTAAATCAAAGAACTGGAGGGATTTTTTCCTATGGCCAAAATTCAAACCCTACTTGGAGACCTCATAACAACTGGAATAATAATAAATTGGCAAGACCTTGGCCTAAGGCTCCACCTCAAGCACCACCTAATTGGGGAACTTACCCTTTGGGAACACCTAAATGGGTAAATCAGTCATGGGGAAACCCTCAGTGGCCCAATCAACCTCAACATCAGTGGTATCCTCAAAATTCTTCTCCTCAATGGAATAAACCTGAGAATAATTTTTACACTAGTCCCAGGAGGGTGCCCGATCAATAGAAGAATCTCTTACCTCCTCCTTAGAACACTAAAAAAATTTGAGCAATTTAATCAACCCCGATTTCCAACGCAACCTATTCCAAAACCAAAGAACAACCGTCATAATGATGCAGTGTATTCTACTAAACAGGATAATGTTACTAGACTTAACACCATACATTGTGGAAATCTGCAATTAAGATATGGATAAACACTTCAGGTGTTGACTATTGTTGAGATATCAGATGAGCCTATTAAGGAATCTATTGAAGCCACTAAAAAAACTCCCATATATGCCAAATAAGCCCAAGAAACTACCCAAGACAAAACCTTCCCACCACCTTCAGTTGGAGCTTCCGACCTACCTCAGGAAGGGGAGGGGCAGTCTCCAACTGAATCTTTAAACAATACCACCACCAAAAACAAGACCCAAGCACCTTTTCCAGAGTGAATTAAACCAACCATTGTGAAAGATACTCTAAAAACTCCCTTGTCCACCGAAACTGCATTGATACAAGAAATCAAACAGTTGTAAATTGAGTTTCCTTTGCTACAAGCTATTAAGGAAATTCCTGAGCTAAACCAACTGATTAAACAATTGTGTAACAAAACTCTAGGGAAAAAACCAAAGAAAATAAACATTGTTCACATAAATGGTTATTTGGATGAATTTTTGGCTGGAAAGACTACTACTACAAAATACGATGATCCAAGTAGTCCACTGATAACAATAAAAATCAATGAGGTGGCAATACCTAATGCATTAGTAGACTGGGGAGCAACCATTAACGTAATGACTATTGATGTAATGGAAGAATTAGGGCTTACTGATTTACACCCCACAACTACAGTCTTATAGATGGAAAATCAAGCCATAGCCATTCCCAAGGGTGTCCTTGAGAATGTTCTTGTCAAAGTTAATGGATAGGAATATCCTATGGACTTTCAAGTAATCCACTCTCTTACACCAAAAGATAATTACCCTATAATCCTAGGGAGACCATGGCTAGCAACGTTTGCAACCAAACATAACTATAGGGAGGGAGGAATGACCATTTCTCATGGTTCAAATAGAAAACATTTATTCTTGTATCCTCCCACCAAGCCTTCAAAATTTAACAAAGTCTGGGTTGATGAACCAGAAGGTCCCAACGGATAGGAAAATTTAGCTTCACTGGCCATGGTAGTCATCAAATAACATGGTGAAGAATTGGAAGATGAATTAGAAAACAACATGGAAAATCTCACCATGGATTCAAGTGATGAGGAGATGTTGAACGTAGAAGGAATATTAGGAAAACCCATCAACACAGGCCACACTGAATTTGATAGTACCATTTTCATGGGATTACCTTGTATTCTGACGAATATCATTCCAAAAACATAACATTTATTTGAAGATATTTCTAGAATTCATAGGAACATACCTTATAGCTTCCCCCTTAACACTTTGACAAGACCAATGTATACTGTCACATCCAATCATGCGGGTGTTAAATCCATTATGCTGCTCCCATGGAAAACTTTGAACATTAACAGTTGGTTGATTGAGCCGAAAGAACACAAACTATTTGATGTCCTGGTGAATAGATCTAAAGATTTTTCTTGGGATTACACATATATGAGAGGAATACATCGAAGTGTGTGCACCCATCATATCTATATCAAGAATGTTCAACCTGTTCGCCAACCCCAACGAAGACTCAATCCCGCCTTGAAAGATATCATTAAAATTGAAATTGAGAAGCTCAAACAAGTGGGGTTTATTTGTCCCATTTCTACCAATAAATGGGTTTCACCTTTGGTTGTTGTTCCAAAAAATAATGGGAAGTGGGTAGTATGCGTAGACTAGAGGGAACTTAAAAAATTGACCCACATAGATTATTTTCCCCTACCATTTGTAGACCAAGTTTTGGATAACTTGGCTAGGAGGAAATATTTCTCATTTTTGGATGGATTTAGTGGTTATAACCAGATCCAGTTGGTAGCCGAAGAACAAGATAAAATGACTTTCACTTGTCCATGGGGAACATTTGCATATTGAGTTCTCCCTTTTGGCCTGTGCAATGCTCCTACGACACTCCATAGAGCTATCTTGGCTATATTTGCTGAGTTGGTAAATGAGTGTGTGGAAGTGTATATGGATGAATTTACTGTGTATGGTTCAACTTTTGATGAAAATCTTCAAAGTCTAGACAAAGTGTTGAAGTGATGTGAGGATCATAATTTTTCCCTACGCCATGAATTTTTTTTGATAATGGTAGAACAAGGAATGGTGTTGGGACATCACATCTCGACTAATGGAATAAAAGTCAATCCTAAGAAAATCGAGGTGATACAACAATTTTCCACTGCAAAAACCCAAACTGATGTTAGAAGTTTCTTAGGGAATGTTGGATACTATAGAATATTTATAGAAAACTTCAACAAAATTGCAACTCCTATGTTTTCTCTTATCCAAAAGAATGTGGAGTTTATCTGGACACCTGAGTGTTAGTCATCATTTGAAATCGTCAAGGAGAAGCTTATCTCCGCTCCTTACCTTCGTGGACCGAATTGAAACTTACCCTTCCATATTTATGTTGATACATTTGATGATGATATTGGAGAAGTGTTTGGACAAGAAGATGAGAATGGAGGGAAGTATGCTATATACTTCATTAGTAAGAATCTGACTCCAACAGAAAGGAATTATTAGCTATAATACATGCCTTTAAGAAATTTTGACACTACATTATAGGATATAAAGTAATGGTCTACACAAATCAGTCAACCATAAAATACCTTATGAATAAACTGTGAACAGGAGGATAATCAAATGATTGTTGCTTCTACAGGAATTTAACATGACAATTGTTGATAAACCAAGGAAATTTGATGTAGTCACAATTTTTTTTATCTTGAATTAAACAAGATGATGATGAATGTGCTCTGGTATAGGACGAGTTCCTAGATGAGAATTTGTTTTCCATCTCTACTAAAACTCCCTGGTTTGCTAATATTTCCAACTACTTGGCCACCTTAGAAGTACCACTTTCTTTTACATCTAAACAAAAGAAATGCCTTATAAGAGAAAGTGCCCCATTCAAATGGATTAATGGGATCCTATTTCTATGCGGGCTTGATATTGTTCTATGACGATGTGTTAGGGAAAATGAAACCTATAGTATTTTGAGAGCTTGCCATGATGATCCTTTTGAAGGACATTATTATGCAAAGAGAACATCCCATAAGATCTTAGGTGCAAGATATTATTGGCCCTCTATGCATAAGGATGTCAAGAAATATGTCCACCATTTTAATGAATGTCAAAGGGTAGGGAGACCAACAAAATCTAATGAAATTCCCCTTCAACCCCAGGTAGTCCTTGAACCATTTGAAAAATGGGGATTGGACTTTATTGATCCAATAGACCCAACTTCACAAGGGAAAGCGTATATTTTGGTCTGCATTGATTATCTAACTAAGTGGGTAGAATTTCAAGCTCTACAAGGAATAGGTAGCTGATTTCCTCTATAATAAAATTTTCCTCAGGTTTGGTGCTCCTAGGATGATCATCACAGACTAGGGTCCTCAGTTCATGTCTAAGGTTTTGTTAGCATTCACCGACCATTACCAATTTAGTCATAAGAAATCATCACCCTATCATCCTCAAGCAAAGAGTTAGGTGGAATTCACTAATAGGGAGCTCGAAAACATTTTAACAAAGATAGTGTCATCAAGAAGAAAATACTGGGCTAAAAGACTACCTAAAGCCTTTTGGGATTATAACACAATTTGGAAGTCAACCACTGGTTTTAGCCCATACAAGTTGGTCTTTGGAAAGAAGCCTCTCTTACCCACTGAATTCGAACTCCAAACATTGAGAACAACTATGGAGTAAGGTATAGACCTTAAACGAGCCGAGGTAGATATAATCTTGTAGCTTAGCGAGTTGGTTGAGTTCCATTTGGATGTTGTCCTTCAAATTGAACTGGTGCAACAACAACGTAAAGTTTGGCATGACAAGCATATTAAAGAGAGAGAATTCCATAATGGGGATTGGGCCCTGTTATTCGATTCCAAATACAAAGATCACCAAGGAAAACTTAGAACTCATTGGCTCAACCCATACGAAATTTCTAAGGTATTTTCAAATGGATCGATACAATTGAAACCCATCGATGGTGATACCTGAACCCTCCTAGTCAATGGACACCGATTATGCATCTACCATAATCTAGTCAATAAAGAAGAATTCACAAAAATGGTGGAGATGCAAGGAGAAATCTAATGCATTGACTCTGCTCTTGCAGAGTCAATATAGTTGTATTTGTTTTCCTTCTAAAAAAAAGAGCATGTGTATAATTTTTCTTTCAAAGCATTTCTTCCAATTTTTTTTATCTCTTGGACTTGGATAATTTTCTTTTCTAATCTTGTAGGACTGCATTTTTCCTTATAAACAAATTCCAACACATCTTGTTGCGGTGCTCCGAAACTTGTCAGTTCCGTTGTTGCAGTGCTCTGGAACCTGTTGGCTCTATTGCTGCTATGCTCTAGAACTTGCATGACTTGTTGGTGTCGTTTCTCATTTTGCTCCTACATTTTGGCGCATCTCCCGATGATGTTCTAGAAATTCAAAATCCAAGTTGTACATTTTTCTTTCTTCTTTCAGTTGCATCTTCCAATGATGCTCCATAAATTCTTGTTGCATTCTAGCTACATCTCTCACCGATGCTCTGAAATTTTTCTATTCCTCCTTGCCAGTGGCATCTTTTAATGATGCTTCAAAAATTTTTGGTTGTTGCGTCTTTCGATGATGCTCTAGAAACTTTTGGTTGCTGCTCCGATTGCATCTTTCAATGATGCTCCAAATTTTTTGTTGCTGTGTTCCGATAGCATCCCCCACCGACGCTCTGAAACTTTTTCCACTTCACTTTCTGGCCGCATCTCCCAGCGATGCTCGAGAACTTTGTAAATTCTTTTTCTTTTCCAATGCTTTGATTTGTCCAAAGTTTCACACATGCTCATCACCCAAATTTTTTTTATTCACCTTGGAATCCACACCATACATTTCCATTTCACCCTATAATATCATATCCTCTCATAATAAATAAAATTATTATGACAATCTTTTCGTCATAATGAACTTTGTCATTAATTATTGTCTTGTCCATCTCATAATAAAACCATCACCACCCTTGCCAAACTCTATAACTAACCTATTACATCAAAAAAGGTGAGTGATGTTCAAGTTAACGACATGACATAAGGTAAGTACATTTTTTTTTCTTAAAGTTAGTAATTATTTTGAATAAAGGTTAATTAATTGGCACGAGTCCTTTCCTTTCTTAATTTAGTAAATTGCACCATTGAGTGATCACTTGAATTACGACTAGACTTGTGCATTTTCCCATGCATAATTGCCATAATTGTACAACAGAGCTCAAGTAAGATGATTAATTATTTCACTCCATTGTTTGTGTCAAGACTATATTCTCTTCCTTCTGCAATTTAGTTTCTTAAACCAAGTTTTTTTGGATTATTTTCGTAGAATTGAGCAGAGTAATCAAGGAAGAAAAGATTGGAGGAGCTAAGAAGAAGTCTAAACCAACTTCGATGGAAAAATTGCTAGCATTGGGAAACATTGCAAGTCTATTTAAGAAAGTAGGGTGGCTTGAATTCATAAAGAAGTTTGAGGGATATTTCGAGTAGTTGGTGAAGGAATTTGCAGAAAACTTTGCAGACGACCAAACTATGGTACGTGGCAAGCGTTTTTGGGTAAGTTCAAAGATTATCTCCCGTCTTTCTGGTCTTGAGAATAGGGGTATTAACTTAACTAAAACCACACAAATTACTTACTAGAGGATGGTAGAACTGTTCCATAGGGAGGGTGAACCTCAACCTCTAGTAACTATAAGCACTAGAGGACAAAACAAAGGATGCCAAAGAATGTCCATTCTTGAACCGTGGAGAACTATCGTAGCTTGGATAATCAAGTACTTCACCTATGAAGGGAAAGTAGCTAGGAGAGTAGGTCCCCCTTTTCGATTGCTAACCCATTTGCGCCATGACACCAAAGACCCTTCTCTCAGGGTTAATGTTCCTATATTTTTGTGTGTTTCAATTTCTGGGATGATAGAAAAATATAAGATTGGTAGAGGGCCACTTAAAAATCATGACCTTATTCAATTAATTTGCAAGTACCATTTCTGCAAGAAAAGGAAAAATAATTGGCAAAAATTTATACAAAAAATTGAAAATGTGGAGTTTGATAAACCTCTTGAAGAAGGAGAGTCATCAAAACAAGTGGTTCAGTCTCTAGGGGAACCTTCTTCTGAGGCTCTAGGTGCTCCTGAATCTCATTAGATCTCAATTGATCCCAATGACAATGTGTTAGGAACCTTGCCTAATGTCTTATAAACCCTAGGACAACCAAATGTAGAAATTGTACACTCTGAAGAGGAAGAGGAGCTTCCTCGTAAGAGGAAGAAACAAACCAAAGGCACCTCATAGACAAACCCTCCTTTACGGAGAAGCAAACGACTATATGTTGAGTCTAGTGAAACTATGTCTCTTGATACATTACGTGCCCCTAAAAAGAAGAGATTGAGGACTAAAGATCAAATAGTGGAAATCGTCACTCAACCTAGTGAAAGGGAAATAAGGGAAAGTGATCAGTAGGTTGATCAATCTCCTATGGTTGAATTGGATAATCTGTCATCTCCAATAGATAAAGAAGATGAAGGGGAACAATCACCCCATTTTTCAGATATTGAGGATGATATCGTGGGCCAATTGTCATCCTTTATAGATAAAATTGTTGAGTCAAGTTCATTTGACGTGTCTGATAAAGAGAATGTACTATGTGCTAAGGATAATGTAAATATAGAAAACCCCAATTTGCCTTCTTCTAGTAACACAGGGGATGAAAAATCTGAGCAAAGAAGAGTAGAATTAGAAAAATTGAATGCAAAAATTGTTGAATTAAAAGGTCAATTGCAAGAAAACAAAGAACAAATTAGTCAACAACAGGAAGAACTTGAGGCACATATTGCAATCATAGGAAAAAGAGATCAGGAAATTGTAAAATTGAGAATGCAAATTGAACAAAAAGACAGGGTTATTGAAAAATTACAATTTCAAATTCAGCAAGGAAATGATAAAGATAAAAATTATGTGTCTTGTATATCTGAAAAATATGAAAAATTTAAAAAATTGACAAACAATTTCATGCAAATGTTTTCTTCTTTTGAGGAAGAAAGGAATAGACAAAAAACTGAACTGAATGCTTCTATAAATAGAATTGTTGAGTTAGAGTAGGATCTGCAAGAAAGTAACACCAAACTTATAATGGAATCTAAGGGAACACAGACCAAACCAATTGTAACAGAATGGTTTCAGGTATGCATACCTCCATTACTCATTAAGTGGATGGAGAGGTGCTACTTTCTAAAGGAAATGGCTAAAGACAATGCTCAATTGAAAAAGGAGTTGGTTCTACTAAAGGAATCATTTGCCAGGGTATATAGAGCTAAATAGGATGCTTGCCAGATAGGTGAATTATTATTGACTTGTAGAAGACCATCCAGGTTATATGCAATGTTTCTGAATGCACAAATTTTGAGATGGAAATTACTTCAAATTTTCAATGATCAACTACACAACCCTGATGATAGGGAATTTGTCAAAATATTTGTAGAATCAACTCTAGATCAACAAGATATGTTGTGTGAATTTTTTGTTCATAATTTGCTTGTAGAAGACTATACAGATTTTATGTCAATTTCATTGTTGGGGAAGTACAATTGATATCATTTATTTCAACCATGCGCAATCAAATTCAGTGGCAGGAAAGGTCAAAGGAATATCTACGGGCTGAGAAAACTATTGGGCTGCAAATGAGACATCCACATAAGAAGCCTTTTGATTTTAAAGCACAATTGTTGGGTATTAAGCTTCATGAGGTTATAAAAACTAAGTATAACAATAATCTTCAGCTGTGATTTGATAATTTCCAAGAACAGGGGCCAAAGCTCATAGGGAAAGCTTGGAATGCATGTGAAGAAAGATACACGACTCTTCCTATGTATCTAAAAAAAAGAGAGGTAATATCACCTCTTAACATCAAATGGTCCTATAGAAGAGCTGTAGGAATGGCTGATATCATTTCACAATTGAAAACTAATTGGATTGGCATGAGGTACAAGTGTCCTTTGCTTCTTTCACCACCTGCTACCTTACATGTCAACACAGATAAGAATAAAGACAATTTTGAAATATGGAAGGCAAGGGTTACACTTCATGAGGGTTTTCTAAGGGAACTTGAGGATTTTGACAGGGAAGCAGACAATGTGTATGATCTCAGTGCCAAATATGAAGAGCAAAGTGGAAATAAGGGAAATGCAGGTCAGGGGCCACAACAAAGAGTAGGAGGACCTGCTCAAGCTTAGGAAGGGGAGGAAATGATGAGGTAAAAATAAACTCATCAATATAAGTGACTAAATACCCTTTCTCATATTTTCCAACCACCTTTACTCTTCCAATTAGTCATCTTTAGGATTAATAAGTGCTTTCTTTTTGTAAAAGGTTGTATAAACTTTATTTTTTGAAATTAATTCAAATAAACTAATCTGCGCTAACTTAATGGTTTAGTTTTTGAAGAAATGTATAGGTTTTCATGCATAATCGGTCATCATGCCCGCTTGAAGGATTCAACTTAGACTTCCATATAGTTGAAGATTCAACGCATACTCTATGCGGTTGAAGACAAGTTCCAAAATTATAGGCGCCAAAATTCTAGGACGCATGATGGATCGAGTTTTTGTAGCTATTTTGTTATTTTCCGTTGAAGACTTTATGGCTCACTTCGAGCCTCTTTAATGTTTTTATGTATGGACTCAAAGTTCATTAGTTTTTTAAGTTCAATTAAAGACTTTTTCAATGGTACTTTCTACCAACTGAAATTTAGGATTCTGTTAAACAGTTTTTGTATAAGTGTGTAACTTTTAGAAGTGATATGTAATGAAAGAATATAATTATGCTGCTGTAATGAACTTCAAAACTATGTTTTTGAATTACACTTTTAATATGAATAAAGCGAATCTTGCTTGCCTCATTCTGAGTTGTTAAGCATTGTGAATGAAATCATTTTGGATGGAGTAATTATGGGGTTATCAATTTTATGTGACCTGAGCTAGATGTAGAAGCACTCGAAATCTAGCCACTTGAGGGATCGTAGGACTAGATAGATAAGTATTTTTACTTTCAAAATTCTGCTACTTCTATTTTGTAAATGATAAAGTGTGAAGTAATGTTTATTTTAAATTCTATTAATTAAAGTTTCGGTGCACCTACCTTTACTGTTAAGTTTCAAGTTGATAGGTTATTTTTTGTTAATCCATTTCTAGTTAAATTTACATAGTTTCTTTACATGTTTTTCCTCTTCAACAATTTACACACTTATTAGTGTAGACACCTAAAATTGTCCATGTCATAATATTACCTAGTCGATACATGACCTTGTAAAACATCTTGTAATATTTTACCCTAGGTCATTACATTATCCCACTTATTCCATTTATTCCACTTAATCGTGCCTTCCCAATTAATGAAATAAATCACATTTATTTAATTAATTCCCCCCTTCACATGTCTCAAAATAATTCAAATTAAATATTTGAATTAATCCCTCACTTATTGTCACATTGCAACATGTGTCACATGACTACAACTCTTCACATGCATAATTAATTTAAATAATTCTATTATTTAAATTATGAGATTTCCACTCACATCCTATTTTTACCCCCATTCATTGTGCGTCATAAGCATCTTTTCTTCCAAAATAAATAAAAGAATCTCACTTATTTCCTCACATTTTAATTTTAGCCTCATGTCATAACCCACTTAATGTGTGTCATAGGCACTAAAATAAACTTTTAATCCTAGCCATACATATCACAAATTTGACTTTAATCTTGGCCATCGAATCAAATTAGCCTTCTCCTATAAATCAAGCCTTTCACAAGTCATTTGGGGGAATCCTCTTTCAGCATCCTTACTCTGCCAAAATTTCTTCTTATCTATCTATCTATCTATTTTTCTTCTATCATATTCATCTTATCATTATGCTGTGAAAATGAGCAATCAACATATCAAATCATTTAAACCTTCAAAATCATGCATTCTCATGCAAGTGGAGAAGAGCAATGGAGATAAATCAATTCAAGCTTGGAGATTGGTTTGCATTTGCTTATTTTGATTTCCATGCTTTCTTGTACTCTATTGTGCTAGTTAGGGTTTTGATATCTTGTTATTCTAGTTTTATATCTGATTATCGCTAACTATATTTGGTGAACCTGACGTGAATCCTTTGATCTAGCTTTTTTTTTTGCAAGTTTTATTGTTTTTTTGTTGCAGATTTACTAGTTTTTGGATGAAACCCGAGGTTTTAAAAATTCCATCATATCTTTCAAATGGCTACATATTTCTCTATGATATTTTCATAGAAGCTTACAAATCACATCAACAGGCTACAATAAAAAAATTGAGAGTTTATCACACGTTTTGTAGGCATTATCACTATTTTATTTGTTTTCATAAAATTTACTTTCTGAACGCAAATCAGAGAATTTTTCCAAAATGTTTACATTTCCGGAAAGCTCTTGTAATTTTAATTGGGGTCTTTGTTTTACAGATTTAATTTATAGGTCAAATACAATGCAAAATAATCCGATCTTTGTTTTTTGTATGTTTTTCACAAATTTGCTTTTCTGAGTGCAAAACAGGGAATTTTTCTAACTTCTTTACATTTCTGAAAATTTCTCATAAAATTAGTAGGGGTTCCTTCTTTGAGTTTTTATTTTTCAGATAAATAATATCTTCAAATAATCGAATCTAATTCGGTTATGTTAAAAACGTGTATCTGAAATTGAAATTTCTTGATGAACTTTTTGTTTTGGCTGCATTATAATATCATTTTTTTAAAATTTTACAAGTGATCATAAGGAACTATAGTAGCAACAATATCAGTTATACACAACAAATTGGAAAGCAAAAATTATCGGGTGCACTTATTCTATTATCTTTATCTCTCATTTGATCAATCAATTTTGTTTGCAAACACTTGAATTTGGGGTTTTAAAATGAACATCTTGTTTGCAATCACACTTTGAAATTGGGCTTAAAAAGAATCATTGTCTTTCATCACACATTTTGGCTTTGGGTTAAAGAAAACAAGTGTTTTAATTGTTTTACACATATTTCAATTTTTCTAAAGGGAAATTAACAATTGCAAGTGTGAATCAAATGCGTGTGTGATTAAAAAACACTTCACTTGGTTTGTTTTTGTCATACCCTTCATAGGAGGCCTGCTAGGGGATTTCATCACCCCTAGGGATGACCTCAATCAAAGTGTGAATCGAAAGACACACTTCTTTGGGAGTTAAAATCTTGTCACTCTTGGCTAAGCCCCAAAGAACTTTATACCTTTGGGAAGTGAAGGTGAAGGGTGGGTTACCCCTTTCTCCCAGCTGTGTGGCAAGATTTATCTTTCAAATTATCCCTAGTCAACCTCATGCATCCTAGCTTAAGACCTAATTGGCCATACCCACTTGACTAGTTCTAGGACTTGTTGATGTGTCTTTTTCAAGTGCGTGCTTAATCATCACATTCATAATTTCAAATTCAAACTTGATTATGTGTCTTGCGTGTGTGATTCATGTGTGTACATGTGTAATCATTTGTTTGAAAATTGCCATATCAAGCTATAAACACCAACACATAAACATATCATTCTAATCATCCTAATCATCATTTTTTCTAATCACATTCAAATCAATTTCATCCTAATCAATCCAAGTCATTCAATCTAATCATTTCATCATCATCATCATCACCCTAATCCTAGTCAAACACTTGTTAAAATGGTCCTAATCCTTAACAATTCCAGTCACAAGCCCAAGGTCATACTTCGAGAAGCCCCTTCACCTAATCATGAAGATAATCCAAAACCATATATCCTGCAAGGTGGGTCAAACTTTGCTCCTAGTGATGATGAGAATTTTGTAGATCTTAGTGATGATGAAAACTTTGTAGAAATCTTAGGTCACCTTAATGATACTTTTGACAAGGGAAATACCACCATAAGTTTGGAATCATACACCATTCCATCTACTAGTCCTCCGTCACCATTTAATAAAATGCCTATTTATAAGCATACTAGTCCTACACCAACACCTCCATCTAGCTTCTCAAGCACTAATCCATCAACCAAAGAATCCTTTAACGATTTTCTCCAAAGACTACTAGCACGGAAAAGACCATCCCCATGTCAAGCACCCATTAATGAGCTTACCAATGAACCTTTGAATGTCATGCCTATTCTTCCAACTCCATCATGTGGTCCACAACCTATTGATCATAAAAATCACACCAAGCCTCTTCTAGAGCCTTCCACTTCCATTTCCACTCAAATCCAAGAGCTATGTCAAGAGCATTATCCTAAGCATGAAGAAACATTAACCTCTCATTCTAATAAAGATCTAGGCCCTTCATCATACTCATGATGAAGCTTCCCTCTATGATCTAGATCCTACCTATGATCAAGAAGGCCATGATGACCCTCTTAGCCAACTCTATGCATTCCATGGTCAAGAGCCTATCATTTCACCTATCCATGAGAAAGAAACCTCCATTTCTCCTATAGACCCCCTACCTAGTCCTCTCCATGATCCTACATTATCCACTTTTCATGATGAGACACATGCCTCCCAAGTAAATGTAGAAGACAAAACCAATAGTGTGGATCTAAATGAGCATAATCAAGATCCTAACGATCCTTTTGCATCCACTACAAACCCCATTTCAAATCCACCAACATGTCCTATTGGTCTATCCATATTTATTCATGAATGTTCCTCCTTAGAACAACAACAACCTTTATCCACTTAACCTTCTTCATCTAACAATGAACTCAAGTCTAGTGTCCAAAACACACCTAGTCCCATTGTCCATCACATGCTTCAGAACATGAACTTTCAAGGTAAAGGTTTAGGCCTTCATGAACAAGCTGTTTTGGAGCCCATCCATGTCAAGGTCCCTCTACGCTCTTATGGCCTTAGATATACACCCCAAGGACACCAATCTAAAGATGTTGGTACTTCCTCCATCCATCATAAGTCCTCTTTCCACCATAAATCCTATCATATGCCTAAAACATATGTTGCCATCCCTCCTCCATCATCTTACAAATGTCAAAAGCATGTGACCGTACATCTTCCACCATCAACTTTTCCACCATTGATTCCAATTCCTAATAACCCTCCATCTAATCTACCTCCACTACTCCCAACACCTAATATCCCCATTATCCAATCCCCTTATCCACCTATCCATAAATCCTCTAAAAATCCTAATCATGATCAATCAATGCACACATTGTCTAAACATGAAGCTTCCACTCATTCCACCATACCCATGGGATTCAAAAGCAAAAAAATTGATGCCTCTAGCTATAAAGAAAAAAATCTGAAGGGTCCTCATGCCCTAGGACACAAAATAAAAGAATCAAAGAAAAATTCATCCAAAAATCAATATAAGCCCATACCTCCAAAAGAAAATGCCAAAACTAAAATTTTTGGGTCCCTAAGAAAAAGGAAAACAATTCAAACGAGGCATCTACATCTCAAAAATCCCAACGATCCACTTCCACCTCACATTCCCACTCTATTTAAGAATCTCATATTCCATCCCACAAGAAAAATAAAAGTCATAAAAATACTAAGTCTATGTGGGTACCTAAAGCACTTCATCACCCATCTCCTAAGAAAACATATTCATTACTTCCTACACGCCCTCTACGTCAAAAGCTTCAAAATTTATCACAGTGTGTGCAACCATTGGTCATGGTTCCCTTCCATTTCACAACAATTCCATATACCTCCATCTCCTCACCTTTCACTCATTATCCTACATACCTCCCCCATCACCTTCCTATGGTCCATGCTTTTGGCTAAGCCTCCCATTCATCTCCCCTTCATAATCCACCAATGCCTTCATAATCCACATCATAATCCACCAATTCCTTCATAATCCACATCATAATCCATC
Organism: Sequoiadendron giganteum; assembly: GCA_007115665.2. Classification (NCBI taxonomy): domain Eukaryota; kingdom Viridiplantae; phylum Streptophyta; class Pinopsida; order Cupressales; family Cupressaceae; genus Sequoiadendron; species Sequoiadendron giganteum. The sequence continues at coordinate 236,620,261 of CM021110.1, read as the reverse complement.
ATCTACCTACTCTGTCTCCCTTTCATGTCATCCCTTACCAACATCTATGAGCATAATGACATTTGACATGGTCCATGTGATGACATCCACCTCTAGTGGGACTATCATCTTTCATGGAACTAGAAACTTGAGTCCCTCCTATCCATATTCCCCTTTTCTTATCCAAAACAAAAAAAAAAAAAATTCAAAAAGAAAAATTAAAAAAGACAGAAAAAAAAAGAGTAAAGAGAAATCCTTTCATCCAACGGTGAAAACCTGGTAAACAAGCGCCCTGGATAAGTACCATGATGAAAACCTGGTAAACAGGCGCCCTGGATAAGTACCATGATGAAAACCTGGCAAACATACATCATGTGTAGGTTGATCTTCTATGCCACTTACACTTGTGGGCATTTTGTCTCATCTGCACTATCTATCCTATCATGTCATTTCTTATCATAGCATCTTTAGCCATCATACCCATATACTTATCATATTGAGTCCATTCATCCTCTCTTCCTCTTTTTGATCTTGATAAAAATATGGGGCAAAATGTTGAAACATGCTTTGGATATCTTTTGATATACCTCATCCTTCCAAACAAGCCTATCATTATCCTAGTGTCATACGCTTTGTCATGAAAGATTCTAAGTATTGTACCTAGAATGGGGCATGTTATTCCTATGCGACATAGTCTTTGGAGATCACATCCCTGCCCTCTTATCATGCATACATCCTATCATTTTTTATCCATCCATATATCATGAGCCTTTTGTCCCTTATCCTATCACCCACCCTTTCATCCATCAATCACATCTATATCCTTGCACCTAGACTTGGTTTTCCCTTGTCATTGGTATCTAGCACAAAGGCTACCCAAATTGTCATCCATTGACATCTCAAAACATTTCGAAAATCCAAAAAAATCAAAACATTTTGAAAAAATCTAAAAAAAATAAATCAAAACATTTCAAAAATCCAAAAAATCAAAACATTTCAAGAATCCAAGCAATAAAATCAAACCAAATCACTTCAACGCATCAAGTCAACTTCTTCAAATCAATTTTTTCATCAAATTATCTAATCACATCGCTTCTTCTAATCAAATCCATTCTTTTAATCAATCACATCACTTCTTCTAATCAAACCCATTCTTCTAATCAATCTAATCATTATCATCAAATCAAATCATTTCTTCATCAATCCAATCAATCAAAATCATTCCAAGTAAATTATTCCTCAATTTAATTCAACAATCATCATCCAAATCTTCAAATCAAGCATCTTCAATCCTTCCAAGCAATAATCCAAATGCAAATAAATCCTTAATCCATACCAACCAAGCTAACCAATCAAGTCAAATTATCCAATCACAATTCGGTCTTGATCCTAATCTTGTTGTAAACCCAATCAATCAATCATCCTTGTGCTGATCTACCTACTCCGTCTCCCTTTCATGTCATCCCTTACCAACATCTATGAGCATAATGACATTTGACATGGTCCATGTGATGACATCCATCTCTAGTTGGACTATCATCTTTCATGGAACTAGAAACTTGAGTCCCTCCTATCCATATTCCCCTTCTCTTATCCAAAAAAAAAAAAAATCAAAAGAAAAAGAATTTTTTTTTTAAAATCCAAAAATCAAATATTCCAAAAATCCAAAAAAATCCAAACATTTTGAAAAAATCTAAAAAGAAATCAAAACATTTCAAAAATCCAAAAAATCCAAACATTTCAAAAATCCAAACAATAAAATCAATCACATCACTTCTTTCAATCAAACCTATTCTTCTAATCAATCTAATCATTATCATTATCATTATCATCAAATCAAATAATTTCTTCATCAATCCAATCAATCAAAATCATTCCAAGTAAATTATTCCTCAATTTAATTCAACAATCATCATCCAAATCTTCAAATCAAGCATCTTCAATCCTTCCAAGCAATAATCCAGATGCAAATAAATCGTTAATCCATACCAACCAAGCTAACCAATCAAGTCAAATTATCCAATCACAATTCGGTCTTGATCCTAATCTTGTTGTAAACCCAATCAATCAATCATCCTTGTGTTGATATAGGGATATATCGTTCCCCGCAATGACAACACTATCATCATCATCAATCAATCAATCAATCATCCTTGTGTTGATCTAGGGATATATCGTTCCCCACAATGACAACACTATCATCATCATCAATCAATCAATTAATCATCGGTTTACAACTTGACAGGGGCAATACCTTGTTTGTTTTTGTATCATTTGTGCATGCTTGCTTGCTTGCGCGTTTTATCATTTCAATTGGCATTTGCATCAAATCTGAATCACTCCTAGCTAATATTCATATCTTGTATCTAGACAAGGTTGTATTATGCTAGGGCACGAGACACATCGTCACCTTGGTCCTTATACCTTGGTGCATAATGTCTAGTGCTATATCAAACATATGATTGCTCACTTTATTGCAGCATAGCGTGTCATTTTTCTTTTTCATCTACTTCTTATCTTGTATCATTCATCTTATCCATCCTTTATCATTTCATTCATTTCGAGAGAATATCTGTGTTTATGTAACCCGCCTATCCTCTCAAGGGGGCATCATCATCATTATCATATCCTATATCATCATCCCATTTCTTCATATCTTTTGCATCATCATATTCTTCTATCATCCCTTTCCTTCATTCATCATACTCCTCACTTCTTCAAGTGGTTGGGGCATCATTTTTTTTTCATCTATCCATACCTTAGCTTCTTTGAAATGATGTTACTCGACATAAATTTCACCATCGCGAACATCATCTCAAATAGGGGCAAAATGTAGACACCTAAAATTGTCCATGTCATAATATTACCTAGTCGATACATGACCTTGTAAAACATCTTGTAATATTTTACCCTAGGTCATTACATTATCCCACTTATTCCATTTATTCCACTTAATCGTGCCTTCCCAATTAATTAAATAATTAATTCCCCCCTTCACATGTCTCAAAATAATTCAAATTAAATATTTGAATTAATCCCTCACTTATTGTCACATTGCAACATGTGTCACATGACTACAACTCTTTACATGCATAAATAATTTAAATAATTCTATTATTTAAATTATGAGATTCCCACTCACATCCTATTTTTACCCCCATTCATTGTGTGTCATAAGCATCTTTTCTTCCAAAATAAATAAAAGAATCTCACTTATTTCCTCACATCTTAATTTTAGCTTCATGTCATGACCCACTTAATGTGTGTCATAGGCACTAAAATAAACTTTTAATCCTAGCCCTACATATCACAAATTTGACTTTTAATCTTGGCCATCGAATCAAATTAGCCTTCTCCTATAAATCAAGCCTTTCACAGGTCATTTGGGGGAATCCTCTTTCAACATCCTTACTCTGCCAAAATTTCTTCTTATCTATCTATCTATCTATTTTTCTTCTATCATATTCATCTTATCATTATGCTGCAAAAATGAGCAATCAACATATCAAATCATTCAAACCTTTAAAATCATGCATTCTCATGCAGGTGGAGAAGAACAATGGAGATAAATCAATTCAAGCTTGGAGATTGGTTTGCATTTGCTTATTTTGATTTCCATGCTTGCTTGTACTCTATTGTGCTAGTTAGGGTTTTGATATCTTGTTATTCTAGTTTTATATCTGATTTTCCCTAACTACAATTAATTTAATCATTTCAATGCTTTCTAGTTTAGTTGTTATGCTTTTTAGACTAATAATTTTATGTTTTCTAGTTTAGTTATTTCAAGCTTTCTTATTTAAGTGGCATACTATTTTAAGTTTTATTTTAGTTGTCCCGACTACTTGGAAAATTTGAGAGAGATAATTGAGGAGTTTCCTATTGCATATAGCCTTTAACAATACCTAATTGATATTTGATGCACTTTTCAAACTAAAGAGATAGGACCTAACGAAAGCCTATCAAAAAGGGGATGCCATTGCTGATGAAGGAGCATGTTTACAACAAATACCAAATGTTGATTGGATAAAGGATTTACCACCAATCAAACCAATAGAGTTGGAGTGAATTTTTGACACAAAAGAGAGAAAGAAGACCAGAGGAAAGAAATACTTCTAGTATTTGGTCAAGTGGAAAGGACTCTCCAGTGAAGATGCCGCATGGATGATAGAGTTAGATATTCATGGGATGATAGTTGGAGACCTCCTCTCAGGTGGAACCTTAGTTTTTTTTCTTTCCCTTGGGAGTATTATACAGGAGCATCACTCTCAATGTGTTTTCATGGTTTATTAGGGTGTTAGGGTTTTTTTGTGTTAATGGGGGTCTTGAAGGATCCATTAGGATAATTTTAGATTGTTTAGATAGCTTAGATAGGCCTAGAATTCAAATTATTTGGTTTCTCGCCAAAAATGTCAATTTGAATTTCTAGGAGGTTTTTGGCTTGCTACAAGATCAAGGTTCGTTCTCAACTCTTGTTTTTAGATTTTCTAAGTCTAATAAGATCTTGAAGGACCAAGGAAGACCATGTTGGGTCTTTTTTCTTGTTTTGTTTCAATGCCATGTTTGAAAGTTGTAAAATGGGCATAATTGACAAGTTTAATGACATGGACATAAGGTTTTGTGAGGAAAAATGACTTATTCACAAGTTGTAACTAATTTTTGGAAGTTATTTCATGTTTAATCGATGAAAATGCATGCTCCAAGAAGTGGTGGGAGAAAATTTTAGAGAAAATACCTTGTTCCTTCATGATTTTTGATAGTTTTTGTGCAAATATAGTCTGAAATCAATTATATACGGCTATGTATGAATTTGAGATAGGTCTAAAAGATGATGGTTTAATAGTGCTTTGTTTGAAGGTCTGAATGCAATTGGTTTCATTATTTTCTATGGTGTTTTTCTCAATTTATGGAAAATGCTACTGACTGTGTTGTCTCAAACCTAGGGTTTTTAGTGACCTTGCAAAATTCACATTTCGTGTTTTAACCATTGGAAATTGCTGAAATTTGTTCCAAACCTTTTGTAGGCCCTTGTGCATGTTTCCACCAAAGGAGAAGTGATAAGTCCATTGTTTGTGTGTTTTATAGGATAATGTGTGTGTTTACTTGCATTAAGACTGTCATAAACCCTAGCCTTTTTAGGGTTTTGTGCAAAATAAGTTGTTTTGAGTTAGCCATAGTAAGGTAAAGAGTGAAGAGGCTTTGTAGTGTTTATTGAAGTGTTTAGAAGCGTAAGACTACAAAAAGAATGAGTGTTGATCCCTTTTGAGGGTTTTAGACTAGGAGAGTGAGCTTGTAGGATAGTTTACATGTTATGGATTATTGTCACCTTTGAAGGGTCAAAGAATCTTATGCATAATGTTGTGAAAACCACATATTCCTTGTTCTTGAGAGTCCATTGTAGTCAAAATTGTTTTCCCTCCGCATCAGAATGGAGGGCTAGGATTTGATGGAGACATCAAAGGTCCATATTCCATGAAAGCTCTTGGAAGATGGGAGGTGGATAACTGGATTTCTTTGGTAGTGAGAGGATCCATGATTTAAGGAAAATAAATGGTGGGAGATGTGCTTGGGATATAGTGGATGGTAAGGATTGAGAGAGGTACTTTGAGAAGATTTAGAAAGTAAGTTCTTGCACTTTTCCCATGTTCCAAGTACCTTGAAGTAATTTAAAATTAGAATTTTGGATGGAGTGAAGATTTTCCCCATACTTAAAAGTACTTTGGATTATGAAATTATGACAAATGTATCCATATGGGGAATTAGGAAGATTAAGGCTTAACCAATCATTATTAAGAATGTGGAAATGATTAGGGGATAATTAAGTGATGTGATTAGAAGATAGAAAAAGTGTATAAAATAGAAAATTATATAAGTATGGGTATTTATTTAAGTTTTAGGAAGGGAAGAGAATAAGGTCTAGAAAAATAAATATTAGATATATATTTTTTTTATCAAAGGTTAGACCATAGAGGAAGAAAACATTAATGATTTTGGATTAGAAGTAGAAGTGGGGGAATAGTGAAATTATTAATTAAATAATGAGCTATTATTTAATTAATAGTAGAGTGAAAATTGGATAATTGATCAAATGTAAATGATCAATTGTAGAAGAAATAATTGAAACTGGCAGTGTGTCAATTTTAGGTGTCTACAATACTTATCTTTATAGGCATTCAATGCATTAACTTTTCTCATCCAAAAATCTATTTGAATAGCATTCACATTTAGGACATGAAACACTTCACTTAGTACAATAAATGAGTCTAGATCTACATGAACATTCTAGGAGCATATACATGCTTGAAGAGTGTTGTTTTTAATGTTCTAGACCCAATTCTATAGGGTTACCTAAGAGAAAACATCCTCTTGTGACATAATAATAGCTATTCTAAGATATTTCTAAATATCACTAGTCTTTTGATATCAAGAAAGGTAGAAGGAGATTCCAATAAAGTGAAAAAAGAGTGGTGCAACATACCAAATCAAGCTTGAAGGTACAAAACATTTCCATGATTTTGGAATCAACCCTAATTCTTAGACTCAACCTCACATAGAGAAGATAAAAATACTAATCCTAGGGTGAATAATAGATTGAGACATTACACTTTAGATCATGAGGTAAAATAGATTCTAGAATCTTTACATGATCATTCATTCTTCATCCATAGAGATATATACATCTATTTATTACTTTTACTTCTATACTTATAACATTTAATTTTACTATACACACCCAAAACTATCATTGAATTAATATATATTTGTTTATTCTTATTTGTATACATATTATTTGACTAGCCCATATTACCCCTAGAGATGTTTTTTCCTTTACAATTATGATAACTTTATTTTAGAGTTATCAACCTCTTTGTTCCATATAACATATTTATTTTCCCTATGATATGCAGATATGAGGATTCGTATTTATTGATATTAGAGATCACCTCCTCTTTGTAGAGGTAACACACAAACACCTCTAAAATATACCTAAGATATTTAAATAAATAATAAAGAAATATGAACTAGTTATACCTTAGATAAAAAAGTCAAGATTGAAATACATAAATGATAAATTCTGAAGGGAAATGAGAAGGAAAAAATATGCTTGCCTATCTAAATGTCCTTTTTTTTTCATATGAAAAGTTATAGATGGAACCAAATTTAGACTTTATATTAAAAAGTTGTAAAAACTATGGAAACATAGATGAAAAATTGCCATTCTTATATGCCCTTATATAAATTCTTCAACCCATATAAAAAATGTAACATTGACACTCGTTAGTTTTACCAACGTTATAAACAGAGGTAGTATATATACCTCTTTATAATACCATCTATAATATGATATTATAGAATAAATATTATATAAAATAAAACATATATTATAAATTATTAAATATATTTTAACCATAATTTTTTATTTATTAAAAATACATTTTTATTAAAATATTATATATTAAATATTTATATATATGTTATTTAATTAATATTTATTATATATATAAAATTATATGTACTTTAGGTTATTTAAAACTTAATTTAAAATTTAATAGTAGAAAAATAGTAATATTATGATTTTATCTATTATAAATTTAATACAATATATAATCAATATACAATATATATTTTATATAATGTAAATTGAATTATATTTAGTATCATTTTTTTTGATACACAAGTATAGTATTTTATTAATATGATTAGAAAGTCCAGTCTACAACCATCTGCATCGCAAGTAACTATCCACCATTAACAACCCAACCATTATGCCAAAAAACCAGTCAAAACCTAACCAATCATACCAACCAAACACCTGACCAACACCACAGTAAACCAAAATGGCCATTAGAGGGCCAAGTCCCTTAACAGAGCATCACCCATATCTTTTTTAAAGAAAAAAAACCAACCGATACCCATACACAACCAAAACTAGACTTACATGAAATTGTTGGCCCTTACAAAGGCTTCAAAGTATTTAACCCATTCCACACCCCCGACCACCATCAACCCAAAGAACTTCTTTAGGAATTCTATCACCACCGCTGCAATCATCCTATGCTTTATGAGGGCCGATCCACTCAAGTCGAGAAGAAACGAATACAACTTCAAAGCTTCATCTGAGCTTCAAAGGAGCTCCAGATCACATGGACGCAAAATACCTCTTCCCACAACCACACCATGCAACACCTTGTCAACCCCTTCCACCAAATCTTCCTTGAACATCTTCTCAAGCAACAATTTCACTTTAGCCTTGTCAACTTGGTTATCTAGAAGGGAAGCCAGAAAATAAGAAGAGACATGCAAATTATCCCTACCATATTCCTTATTCTCTAGATGCCCAACCCCCAGAATCATTTTGGTCGCCATGACTACTAGAGGATCATTATTTTGCAAAATCCTCTTCAGTCTCTGATTCATAATTTCCTTGAAAGAGGTTTGTCATGCTGACAACTTCAAGGAAATCAGGGTATCCGCCCCAAATTTTGCCAACCCATCCACCAAAACCTCTATTATGAACCTTGAGTGCTTTGGCATCGATGCCCAAGCCGAGATCACTCCCAAGTAGGGTAGTGGACACCATGCTCAACCATAAGAAAAATAAAATGAGAATGAAAATAGCCTTGATCGACCTTAAAGCCAACCCACAATGGAATTAATGCCAAGTACTGAGTAGCCGCCACCCACCACAAATGGATCCCCTCCAAACGTGTCAAAATATTGCCAAAGGACTAAGTTTGCCAAGTAAATTGCATACAATCTGGCCTTGGGAAAGCTGCCCACTCCTTCCCATCAACTCACGTACTTCAAGGTCATGATAGCTCCGAAACACTCCCTATCAAGTCATCTCTCCCAAGTCCTCCTTCCTCATCTCACCATACAACATGGCCTATGTTGCCATGTCCTCTCCGCTAGCCTGGAGGGGTACCCACCCATCCACCCACAAACCTTAGATCATCAAGACCCTATTTCTTTTAAATCCAAACCCACAACACTCAATTTTGAAAGAAGATCTACCTCTGAATTCCCTTTCCTCAAAATATGGTTGAACATTACTTGCTCAAAACTCCCAATCAAACCCAGAGCAACATCTAACAAACCCCCTAACTTCCAATTTTGAATCTATTTGGACCTTAAAGAATTAATCACCAATGTGGAGTCCCCTTCAATTATTACTCTTCTTACCCCTAATTCTCTATAGAGCTCCAATCCAAGAAGAAGGGATTGAAATTCAGCAACATTATTCATACCTATTGGGAGAGACGTCACCAATTTCCCTAAAATCGATCCTTTATAATCCCTTACAATACAACCCACTCCAGAGGGACTGGGATTCCCCTTCGAGGCCCCATCAAAGTTTAGTTTTACCCATCCAAGATCAGTAGGAGACCAAACAAACTTTCTACACTCTTCCACATAAGCTACACACCCATCAGCTCCACAAGGAGGGACCTTAATTCCAAACCAATGCTTCAAGATCCATGAATCCCAAACAGAGAAATTAACTTTTTTTTATTCAACTCCTCCACCCTAGCATTAAAGAATTCCAACATACAGGCCTCAATTTTGCATTGCAGCCTAGGGATTGACATTTCTTTTCCCTAAAAGATACATCTATTTCGCTCCTTCCAAACTTCCCATATCACAATCAACGGGCTTGACACCCATAAATCACCAAAAACTAAATTATTTAGAGGAGTTGGCCAAGCCTTAAGCAAATCAATAAATTTATTAGGGAGATCTCATTTCCATTGAAGTTTCACACGTAACCACCTCTAAATACCTTGTGAAAATTGGCAATTCAAGAAAAAATGATCTACAGTCTCTTCTACTTCTTGACATAATAGGCATCTATATGGACTGTAGAATCCCAATTTGGCAAATCTGTCACCTGTAAGAACTCTGCCCTGAGCCACCACCCAATTAAAAATGCCTGCTTTAGGAAGGCAAGCCTTATTCCAACACAAGTTAATTGGAAAACTTGGTTCTTTCACCCCTAAAGAAGCTAGAATGGCATAACCAATTTTAGTAGAATAATCCCCAATAGATGAGGTGTTCCACCTCAATCCATTCTTTCCCTACCTTCACCAAATACATCTTTCCAACAAAATCTTCTCAAAGGCTTCCATTTCTTACTCTTGTAGACCTAGCTATCTGATAGATTTCCATCTATAGAAACCATCCTCCATAGAGGAAGGTTTTTCTATAAAGTCCTTTACCTTTACTCCCCAAACATGTCCCGTTCTTGCTCTAACATGAGCTAAAGCAGGATTCTTTGCCAAAATTGGAAAACCTTCCCAAGAATCCTCCCAGAACAATGCCTCCCCACCATCTATTATTTCCCAAGTTAAGAAATCCGTAATGAGATCCCTTGAGTTTTTTTTATGAAATTCCAAATATGTGAGCCATTAGGAAGGGATTTAGCAGTAAAAAACAATTTGGATCATTGTCAAGATATTTAACCCAAACCAATTTCACCCATTTAAGCTCCGGGGGGGAATGAATTTCCCAAGCTAATTTTGCCCCTAACGCTTTGTTTTGCAAAAGGATAATTTTAAGACCAACTCCATCTTTCTCCCTCCTTTCACATACCTTCTGCCATTTAACTAGAGGAATTTTTTTCTGCTCCGAGTTTCCCTTCTAGAAAAAATCTTTCATAACTCTATTTAAAGCCTTGCTAGTACCTACAAACATCGAAAGACATGACATCATAAAAATAGGTAAAGAAAAGATAACCGATTTAAGCATTGTTAACCGACCAACCCAAGACAACCACCGATTTTTCCATGAGGAAAGATGCTCCTTTCACCTTTCATACAAAGAATTCCAAATATTCCCATTTGTCACACCTTTAGCAAGAGGGAGACCCAAATATTTGCAGGGCGATTGGCCCTTCTTGAAGCCCAGTATTCTCAAAATTTGCATTTCGCTTAAATAACTAACATTAAAGAAAAAAACTTCTGACTTTGCAACACTAACCTCCTGAGCTGAAGCATGAAAATAATAATCAAGTATTCCCTTTAGTCTCTTAGATTCCCTTACCGAAGCAACACCAAACAACATTGTATCATCAAAAAATTGTTGATGTGTGATAGAAGGAAGACCAGTAGTGACCTAGAGACCTTCCACCCAACCATTCCTTCTAGCTTCTTCTAAAGAATGCCCCAAAGCTTCTGTAATAATTATGAAAAAAAAAGGAGATAAAGGATCTCCTTGCCTTGAACCCATTGAAGTAGTGAAAAAACCTTATGGGGACGCATTCACTAAAATAGAGTAATGTGGGCTTTCCACTCAATCGAAAATCCATTCCAACCAAATATTCGAAAAACCAAAAGCCTCCAATACTTTGAATAAAAAACGCCAATTTACCCTATCATACACTTTCTTGATATCCAACTTCAACAACATCGCCAATTTTTTTGTTTTTTGAGTTGAATGAATCACCTCTTGAGAAATTATCACACGATCAAGAATCGATCTTCCAAGAACAAAATCAATCTATGCATAAGAGATAATAGTCGAAAGAATTTTCTTTAGCCGATTAGCTACCGCTTTTGCAAGAATTTTGTAGAGTGTATTGCACAAGGAGATGGGATAGAATTCATCACAAGACTCAGGCTTCTCTTTTTTGGGAATAAGGGTGATTAGAGTGTTGTTTATCTCCTTAAGATCCTTACCTGAGCACCTTGAATCTTCGATTGCCTTCGAGACTTCCTTTCCCACAAATACCCAACATTTCTAAAAAATGCAGTCGGGAAGCCATCCGGCCCAGGAGCCTTCTAAGGTTGTAGATAAAAAACAATGACCTTGATATCTTCCAAGAATTTGGAATTTAGTTGTTCCATTTGAGAAGAAGAGACTAACTTTGGAATATTCTTGAGTATCACCTTTTGAGCCTCTAGAGTAGAGCCTTCCTAATCATTGAGAAGATTTTGAAAACAAGTCATTGTAGAAGCTTTAATTTCCATTAGATCCTCAATCAAATGACCATCTACAACCTTTATACAAGCTACCCGATTTATCTCCCTTCGAGCCTTAGTTGAATTATGATTTTTTTTTTGTGTTCCTATCCCCTGCTCTCAACCAAACTTCTCTTGATTTTTTCCTCCAAAAAATTTCCTCTTTGGCCAAAGCATCATTCAGTTTCTCGGTTAACTCCTTTTATTTCTCAAAGCGAGCATCATCCATCCCATTTTTGATAATATCCTTAGATAAAACATCTAAATCCCCTTCCAATTTTCACCTTTCTTCAAATATATTCTTGAAACAATCCTTAGTCCATTGCTTTAGCTATTGCTTTATATATTTCAACTTCGTGACTATATTAAACATTTTAGAACCACCCGGTATACATTCCTTCCACTAGGATTCTAACAGATTCAAAATATTAGGATCCTTAAACCACATCATTTCAAACTTAAAGTGACACCGAACATGCCCATTCTCCCCATCGATTTGTAGTTGCACTGAAAAATGATCAGATCCCACCCCCGAGTTGATTTTACTATCAAAAGTGAAGGGGAAAAGACTCAGATTACCTCTAAAGAAAAATTTGTCAAGATTTTATGCTATACTGCAAAAACCTTTCCTTCGATTAGTCCATGTAAAGCAATGATTTCCCATTTGAACCTCCATCAACATGTTTCGCTCTACAAAGTTTTGGAAGTCTACTTGAGATTGAAGAGCATGACTCACACCGCCTCTTTTATCTTCTGAATGCAAAATGGCATTAAAATCTCCACCCAAAATACAAAATTCCTGATCGTGCCTATTGAGGACCTCGCCCAACTCTTGAAAAACAATATTTTTATGTGAGCTCAAAGAGGGCCCATATACATTTATCAACATAAATTGAAGATTAGAGATCAAGCTTCTTACTCGACATGCCATCCAATGAGGACTGGATGCAAGTTCTTCCACCAAGATACCTTGAGGTTTCCACATGGTTATCAGCCCACCCGAGGCACCCTTAGCTCCAACACCCAGCCACTTCCAACGCTTCAACTTCTTGTTGAAAGTGACCAGATCTTGATCACCTAGCTTTGTTCTTGACAAAGATGAATCTCCACCCGAGATACTTCCAAATGGTGCCTAATTAAGCACCATTTGTTATGGGCATTTAAGCTCCTAACATTCTAGGTTAAGAGTTTCATTGTTGTTCAGGAAGAGTATCGCTCTTCCCTAGTTTCATCATTGAATCAATCTTATTTTGACCATTAGCATCACCATCCCATTTACGTTTTTCCTGATTTGAAATCCTTCCTCACTTTTTATTCTTCGCATAATTCGGTGTTGTTTTAGCCATGTCCTTCTGATGAATTCCCAATTTGACCCGAACATCTTCCAAGCCTTGGGTTATTTTCCTTTTCTTTCCCAATTGTGGGTTGAGGATCTCCAAACCGCCTTCAATTCCCTCCAAATCCTCATATATCATTTCATCTGGCTCTCCTTCTTTTGCTAATTCCCAATTACTAGTTTTTTCTTACCTCATCCAGGTCAACCAGTTCTTTCCCAACTTCTATCAAAGATTCCAACTCCATGTTCCTACAATCCTCCCCTAGCAAATCCAATGCCTCTGAGATCTTCTTGTCCAAAGCTGAGTTGTGAACTTCCCACTATTCATCCTCCCCAAATTTTTTTGTCTTGGCACATGGGCTAGATATAGCCTTCATAGGCTAAACATGCGACCCAAGTTCATCCTCTTGCTCCTTTTCCAGATTAAACTGATTGTCCTTGATAGGAGCCTCCAGAGCTTCACCACTAAGAGCTAATAACTTTTAAGAGAGATTTCCCTTAAGTACAATAGACTCCCTCCTTTGAGGGCTTTCATTGACTGATGTGACTCTAGACTTCCTTGCCTTGTTGAAATCCATTCTACACCTCAACGGATGTACACGAATATTACAAGTAAAGGTGTCACACTCTAGATTATGCACCCAACTCCCATAGTCAGTGATTAGTTCAATCTCTTCCCATATATGATAGACCAGTTTATTCTCAACGCAAATCCTCATATAGGATTGTGCCTCTTCCTCCTTTTTCCTTTCTTCAGCGAATACAAAGGTCCCCAAATGATTTTTGATCTCCTCTAGAATATTCAGTGCCCAATATTCTAAGGAAAGATTAGGGAGACAATACTAGTCTTGCAAAGTCTCCAATACATGAGTCGCAGGATTAAAGCCAACTTTGCAATGCCTTAGATAAAAGCCACATCCATCCAAAACCTAAACGCCATTCACAATCTCATCCCTTAAGTCCTCGGGTGGGAAAATAATAATAAAATAACCATTTTGAAGGGTTTTGAACTGGAGATCTTGTCCCCAATGCTCTTTCCACCATTTAACCAAGTAATCCTAGTTAAGACTCGAGCCATACCATTTTCCAATCAACCCCAAATTTTATAGCCTCAATACCTCCGCTTGAAGCTTCATAGAGCTAACCACTAAAGTAGCCTGACCCCCCTAGAATCTCATTACCATTTTGTGAAGTAGACTATCGAGATTCACCAACCAAATCTTCTTCGATGTCCTCCTCCCATTCTAGGTCTTCTTTTTTCCTCTGCCAAACCAGCCTGTTAGGGCCTTTTCTGCGGTTAGGGTTTCTTCCCCGACGCTGCCCCTCCATCCATGGAGAGCCACCATACGCTCTATTTCCCCCATCTTGTTGATGTGGCCTTCGAAAGGCATGTTTTTGTAACCCCCTCTTCCTTAACGACCCCTAAAACCTGTCTCTTCTTTACTAAAACAACAACCATCATGACCATGCTCTTCTGCTTGAGAATCAAAATGATTGTCATTCATGGGGTGAGCCCATCTGTCTGGTTGCAAGATACCCTCATAGTTCACCTGAGAAGAATCTCTGAGACCTTCCTGACCTCTTCCCAAATGACGACCAACATCAGACCATTGTAGGCCTCCATGACCATTGCAGACTGCTTGCACCATTGAAATTATATATAATATAATTATACTTATTATAATATATAGTATTTTATATATTTGTTATAATATTATTATATTATATTCTATAATAAAAACTAATATATATAAATATTACATTAATTAATATATTAAAAAAAAGTATATCATAGAACTATATTTATTTTATATACAGATTATATTATTATTATACATTACAAATTATTAACTATAAATATAAATTTATTATAATGAATAATTAATATATTTTATATAATACAAATTAAGTTAATATATATATATTTTAATAGTTTAACTATCTTTGAAGGGAGAGAAAGAGAGAGAAGAGGAAAAATAAAGAGAGAGAGAGAGTCTCCCTCTCCCTCTCCTCTATATATTGAGCTACCTCTCCCTCTCTCCCCCATCTTCACTTTCTCCCTCTTCACGTATCTCTCCCTCACTATAAATAAAGGATAAGGATGAAAATTGGCACTTTGCTTACATCATTTACTATTGAAGTGCCTCGTTTATAACTACTATGCTTTCCAAACAATTGAATCATTTAATACTATCTAAAAATAGATGATAAATTATTCCAAAGCATTTGGAAGCACCATTTTTTATTTCTTTTATAGTTCATAAAGCCAAGGATTTGCTCATGATTTTTTAAAATGAACTTCTATGTGATCTTCACCGATGCGACTATGGAAATATCATATATTAATCATTTATAATATATCATTGACAATAATATATTCTATATATAATATATAATAATAATATAAATAAATAAAAATAATTCAATATAATCATAGTTATATATTATAGTATATAAAGATATACTAATATACTATATCAATATACATTATTAATAATATAATATAAGATCCATCTCCCTCTCTCTCATTGTCTCCCTCTTTCTAAATCTCTCTCACCCCCTCTATGTTTCCCAAGTTATATCTATCTCTCATTTCTATCCCTATCTCTCCCTCTTTCTATCCCTATCTCTCTCCCTATCACTCCCTCTTTCTATATCTTTATACTTCTCCTTTATCCTCTCTCTATTTCTGCTCCTCCTCTCTATCCTTCACTATGTATTTGTATATCTCCCTCCCTTTATATCTCTATCTCCATATATATCTATCTCACACACACCTTGTTTCTCCCTCCCTCCCTATCTTTATATCTATATCTCTCTCTCACTCTCAAAAACACTCTTTGTTTCTCCCTTGTTATCTCCATCTCTATCTCCCCCTATTCTCTCTCTCCCCTCTCTCTATTACTTGTCTCTATCACCTCCTTTATCTCACTCTTGCCTCTTCCATCTCTATCTTACTATCTCTCCCTCTCCCTCTCTATATCTCTCTTATTCACTCCATCTCTATTCTCTCTCTCTCTCTCTCTCTCTCTCTATATATATATATATATATATATATATATAAAATTGTCTCTCTACCTCTCATTGTCTCCCTCTAGATCTATCTCTATGTATCCCTCTCCCTCTTCCTCTCTCCTTCCATCTCTCCTTTATATGTTTACCTCTCTTTTCACCCCCTCTATCTTTCTGAAGTTATATATATCTCTCTATCTCTCCTTTCTATCCCTATCTCTCCCCCTCTCCCCCTCTCTCCCTGTCACTCCCTCTTTCTCTATCACTCTACTCTCTCCTCTCTCTATGTATCTCCCTCTCTCCCTACATATTTCTATACCTATCTCTCTCCCTCTCTATCTCCCTATCTCCCTATCACTCCCTCTTTCTATATATCATTATCTCTACCTCTCTCTCTTATTCAATCCATCTCTCCTGCTCTCTCTCTCTCCCCTTTCTATCCCTATCTCTCCCTCTCTCTCTCTCTCCCACCCTCTCTCCTTATCACTTCCTCTTTCTATATCTCTCTACTTCTCTCTAATCTCTCTATTTATCTCCCTTCCTCTCCCTACCCCTTTCTATCCCTATCTATCCCTTTATCTCTCCCTATCTCCACATCACTCCCTCTTTCTATTAATCATTATCTCTACCTCTCTCTCTTATTCAATCCATCTCTCTTGTTCTAAATCTCTATCCCTCTTTCTCCCTATTGCTCCTATCTCCATCTCTTTATATCCATATCTCTCTACCTCTATCTCCCTATATCTCTCTTTCTCTCTCCCTATCCCTCTTTATCTCTTTATATCCATCTATCTATATCACTTCTCTATCCCTCTCTATCAATTGAAAAAATGAGCTTATTGATAATGGAGTCTAATTATCATCCTTATTCAGAGGTTTTCTACCTATCTCTATTTATCTATCTATTTCTCTCCCTTTTCCTCTCTCATTCTATCTTCCTCTCCCCCTCTATCTCTAGACATGTTTCCATCTCTCTATCCATCCATCTCTCTCCCTCTCTCCCTCTCCCTCTCCCTATGCCTCTATATCTATATCTATATTCATATTTTATCTCTCTCCATATTTCTTCTTCCATCTCCTCCTCTATCTCTATCTCTCCATCTCTCCATCTCTCTCTATCCCTATATCTCTCCCTCTCTCTACCTCTCTCTATTTATCACTTCTTATCTCTATCTTTATATTTCTATCACCCCCTCTCATATTCTCTCTCTCTCTCTCCCTCTCTCCTCTCCATATCCATCTACATCTCAATCTCCATCTCTCTCTCTCTCTCTCTCTCTCTCTCCCCCTCTTTCTATCCCTATCTGTCCCTCTCTCTCCATCTCTCCATATTTAGAAGTTCTACCAATTGACCTCATGTATCATACAAATCTATGCAAAAAAGAAACCAAAATATTCCCTAGTTGACCTTCCATGCCTCTTTGGCGTACCCATTGTAAACCAAGGTGTGATTCCTAGTATAAATCATGTTGTTGATTTCACAAGATTGGAAGACATAAAATATATGATGCAAAATTCTTTAAGTATAGTATTCATTAGAATTATTGATGAAATACTCAATGTTACTACTTGATAATGCATTGTCTAGGGTCTCTTTTCAATTCATAGATGAATAACTAATTTCCTAGGAATTATCATTTGATACACAACCCTATATTCTCAATTTGAATATTTAATAATGTAAGTTTATGGATAACAATTAAGTTAGGTGAAAGAGTTGTCTTGGAATAAGTAGGAAAATTATATGAAATTGGGGGATGGTATCTTGGGTATGGTTTTTTCCAAGGGAATAGATGATGATGCACAAATGGATATAGTGAGATCTAATATAGATAAATGGGAAATGATATATGTTGATGGAGGGTTGGTTTTATATTTAGGCTACCTTGTGCATGAGATAGAGAAAATTAAATGTAGATATTACATATTTTTGGTCAAGGTCAAAGTGAGTGTAAAAAGGGAGGGTATAAGTTAAATCTATGCACTTTTCTCCTCGATATATTACCCCATTTTCAATGTACAAGTGAGCTATATGAATCATGCATGTTGAAGTAAATAATACAATAATTTAAATAGAAAATGAATTCAATGATATATGTTTTTATATGATGCCTTAATTTATCCATGATCTTATTAGAGTAATATATCATCATCTACACACACAAAAAAGATGCTACACCTCTACTAAACATTGGAACATCAAAAATATAATAATTTTCTATTTATGTAATTGTGCCATCTATCTAGTATAATCTAACAAAAGAGTGTGAAATCAATTTTATAAAAATACTAGAGTAAGACCCACAAAGGATCCACTTTAACAGATTGTGGGGTATGACCCATGCATAATTAACACAATTATAATTTATCATATTTGTTAATAATTGTGCAACTGAATTATGTTGTTAGTTTCTTGTTGACTTTTGGTAATTTTTGATAAATTGTAAGGAAATTACCAACAATTGTGATCTAAGTGAGAGCCTTTGGGCCTTCTAAATATAATTCTTATATATAGAAAATATATTTGATCTATTCCTCCCCAATATATAGTCATTGTAATAAAAAACTCTTATCTTTCTACAATTAATTGTGTATGTACTATTCTATTTTTATATCTATGCAATTGGTTGTGTACCAATATAGCAGACATTGTTGCTTTTGTGAAGTCAAGCAATTTATTTTGAAAATAATTGGCTAGCAACACATATTGATAGTGACTCTAGAAATATGAAAACATACATGAGTCAATTTATTGGAAAAGCAATGGAAATATATCAAGAATGAATAGATGTTCTCATAAGAAACTTTAGGTGTCTATAAGACTTGTATATATAAAAGAATATGTTTGAGAAAAAAATGAAATAAATTAAGTACTAAAATATGGAATCCAAAATAATTTGATAGTAGAAAGGATATGGACAAATTTCTTGATTTCCTACCTTAATTACTTGCTAGGCACTATATTGTATTACACGACCTTTATGATGACGAGATTGCAAAGCACATAGAAAAAAAATAGTACACTAGTATGAAGAAAGGTGTTGTTATGTGGAAGAGGAAAGAAGTGATGACCACCACCATACCCCTAAAAATTAATACTATTAAGCAAATAAATATGGGAGAAGATCACATTGTGGTCAAGGGATTGGCTAATAATTTAGATGATCTCTTAGAATAGTGGAATAAGAAGAATAAAGGAGACCATAAGATACAATTAAGGAAAACATACCAATTCATTTTTATATCCAAAGAATAAGTAGAAGGGTAAGTTAGAGTCACAATCATGATTTATGATATTTATAACATCCCATCAAATTTGAAGAATATCCCACAACTAATAAATGAAAAGTGGGTATAAATTTCTAGACAAATTCACCTTATAAAAGAACGAAGTGTTGATATTTACAACCAAATTAGGTTAGAAGTTTCAAGAGAAGAACCAATTGAATCATTAGAGTAGACAAATCCCCCTCATGTTAAGGGGAGTCTTTATTATGAGACAAAGTTGTAGGACTTCTTTGTAGTAGAAGAAAGAGAAGCAAATAGGATAATTATTTAAGGTATCAAAGAATTAATAATTGAGGATATTGAGTCAAATATTCCATCACAAGGGATTTAATTAGAGAGAAGGGAAGTTGAGATTGATATACGTAGTATATAGATCACCAAGGTCTTTGGAAGGGCCAAGGATTCAAATGTGTTTAGTAGAGTAAAAAGGGAAAAAGGAACATATAGATCAAAACTTCTTGAGGATAAGTTTCCAATCACCATATTTACATAAAGGGGAAAAACCAATGGAAATTGAAGTAGCCATTCCATGTGTGGAAAGACAACCACTACCTAAATTCATTGGAAAACCTGATCTAAAGATTCATTGTGGTAATGTAAAAGCTGTGAAATTATTTGGGTTGCTATGGGCAGGTTGATCATCCTTATTTTTTGTATTATTTCTAACCACTTGATTGGTACATAAAGGTCAATGAATTTTTTAGTGGAAAATAGTGATCAATTGATGAATAGTTGAAATTTTGGAATCAAATTTTGGCTAATAGTTCAAACTATAAGGTGACATGAATCGCCACATTTTTATAAAATTTTATTTTAGTCTTATTTATATTGCCAAACCATTTATTTTATTAAAAGATTAACTCAAAACTCACCACAATATTTGATGCATAATTAGATCATATCACCTAAATTTTACAAGTTATAGTAGAAATATAAATTAATTCACTAATAATATATCATAATTATTAGTTACTTTAGGGCCATATCACTAATCTTTAGTTGTCACCATTGATTTAAAATATAATCTAATGACCCTCATTGTGATTCGTGAGGTAAAATGTACTTGTGGTTTGTAATGCTCATGAGGCCCGAAATTGTTTTTGGATCCCATGAGCATTACAAATTGCATGTATATTTTATCTCATGGAATAAAACAAGGTCCATTAGATTATATTTTAAATCAATGGTGACAAATAAATATTATAGAGTCTACCCCTTAAACCCATCGATCATTTCTAGCTTTTGAGCCCTACTTTTTCATAAGAATCTATATTTTTTTTAATGAAAGTATTTACCATGGTAATTAATGAACTTTCCTACTATTTTACAAGGTTTTCCAATATTTTCTACAAATTTTTAGTGATGTAAAAAAAATAATAAAATTTAATATTATTTTTAAAAATAAAAGATTTGCCAATAGAAATCAATATTTTTTTCCAAAAAAAAAAGATTCACTAGATTGTATGATATATATATATATATATAGATATATATAGATATACATATATATATATATATATATATATATATATATATATATATATATATATATATAGATATAGATATAGATATACATATATATATATATATATATATATATATATATATTAATGGGGGTTATTAAATTTATCACTGAAAAATGACCCACCAAATAATATAAATATCTTGGAGAAGATATAAAAAAATTATGAACAAGCATTATACCTCTTCATGATGATAATAAAATTGTTGTAGAGATATCTAATGCCATACAAGGGAGGCATGAGAATGTGCAAGTGTATAATTGCATGCTCGGGCCTCACGAGGATAAAATGTACTTGTGGTTTGTATGGAGTGGGCTAGGTGCTCGGGCCAGAGAACCCTCTTTCTCAAAATTGATTTTGCTAAAGCCTATCATCGCATAGAATGGCCTTTCATTCTTGCCACATTGAAAACCTTGGGATTTGGGCCCAACTTTATTCAAGCCGTCCAAATTATTTTTTCAAATGCCTTTGCTTATATTACCATCAATGGCCACTAATCCTCCTCTTTTGGCCTCTTCCGTTCTATTCAGAAAGGATGTCTGCTTGTTCCTTCTCTTTATGTGCTTGTTGATGAAGGTTTTTGTTATCTTCTAGCCTATGTTGTTTCCTAGTAGAGGATTAGAGGCATTGCCCTGCCTAACTCCCATTCTCAACTTGTTAATGGCCATTTCGCTAATGACTCCTTCATCACCCTCCTGGAGGAGGAAGATAATATTAAGGTAGCTCTTGGGTGCCTTGCAATTTTTTGTGATGCTTCTGGTTCCACCATTCAATGGCATAAAAATCTGTGTTACATACAATCTACTCTGCCCACTCCTCACTAGCTGTAGTAGTACAGATGGAAGTGGATTGGGCCAAGGGAAATATTTTGGTTCTTGGGCATTCCCTTTGCCTTTCAGGCTTCTCTTGCTGAGTTGTGGCAAGCTATTCTCTCCAAGATTGAGAAAAATCTGGCCTATTGGATAACCAAGCCTCTCTCTCTGGCAAGAAAATTTCAAGTGTGCTTGAAGATTTTGGTAGTTACTAATGTCTACTACTCCTCTTGTTGGGCCCCTTCGAAAGCTACCTATGCTAGGCTTGAAAATCTGCTTCAAGACTTTCTTTGGGCCTCTGCAGAGTCCCACAGAGGGTTTCACTATGTTTCCTGGGAGTTTTTTTGCCTTCCCTAAGAATCTGGAGGGCTTGGTCTGCTCTCCACTCATCGACAAGGGACTACCTTGTGTGTTAAATGAATAATTAGAGTCCTTTCTAGAAATGAAGCTTGGAAAATTCTCCTCAGGCATTGCATTCAATTAGGATTTCTTGTTCATAGAACAACCTAGAAGGGGATTGGATTTCAAACCCTTCTAGTCATGAAGGAATCAGTTCAAATCATGGGAAATTTCATGGACAAGAGAATTTGGAAATATTGGGAGGTGGTTAAGCGTTGGCTCCACTGGGCCGAATCTGGTTTCTATGATGGGCTTTCACTCAATCATCAGAATGTGTGGTGGTCACCTCTCTTTACTAGTAATGGTCAACCTCTGGCCAAGTCTTCTTGGCTCAAGGCACTAAGGTTCCATAAGAAAGGTATTCAAACCTTGTAACAATTATTTCATAGATCCACAATGCACATTATGTCGTGGGAGGATTTTTGTGCGCTTTACAAACTTTAGAACCATGACCGTGATACTTTTGATGGTCTGGTGAATGTTATTCTTGCAAATTGTCTTCACAAGGTGGGAATTCGTGGGTCCAAGCCCTGGTGGAAGGACTGGAAGTGGTACCCATACACCCCTTTCAAAAATTACAAGCCAAGGCTTGGCTATATGTGGCTATCGTCACACTTTCCTATGATTGATAGTCTTAACCAAAGATGGCTTCTTCATGTTTGGCAAAAAAGATTTGCTACCATTTGGTCTGCAAGTGTTGAGCTGAAACTCACCCACTTTGCTTGGTGTATTATTTTCCAAGGATTACATGTGGGGTCTTGACTTGTTCACTTGGGTTTCAAGACCCTCGATGCCCTTTTTGTGGGCAAGCTAAGCCTTTTAAGCATCTCTTATGGTTTTTCACCAGAGCTCAGTAGTTTTCAACTTGGATTCATGACTTCTTTTAGCCTTTCAGGCCAGAACCCTTCTCCTAACATACGGTTATGCTGGGTGATTCACCCAGGCTTCTAACCAAGTATACCCAACTTTGGCACACTTTCAAAGTGGAACTCCTCTTCAATATCTAGAAAGATAGAAATTCTTGCATATTTGCTCACACTCAAATGGATAAAAATGTTTCTTTATATTCTAAAGCTATTATTTTCTCTAATGTTCTTTTTAGATCTAAGTGCAAGAAAACAAAGTTGCGCTTTAGGCGGCTCACCTTAAGGTGCTTCTATATCATTGGGGCAATGCCCCATGTACTGTGGCTTGGGTTCCTACCTCGCCCTCCTCTTCTCATGGTCGGTTGCCCTCTCAAGGCCGATAGAGGAGTGGCTCTGGTCACCCCCACTCTCATCCTCCTCCTTGGTGTGGCTCCCACCCACCTCAGTGATCTTGCTCTCCTCCTCCACGAACTGATCAGGGGTGGCCCTCTGGAGGAGTTGTGGGGATTAGCGGTGGCGGTTATGGGTGGCCCTCTGATACCACTCCTGGCAATGACTCTGGTTGGCCTATAAGTAGCTTTGGTTGGCCAGATTCTGGTAAAACATTTCCGCGTCTACCACTTGCAATCTCGCCCCAACGTGAGGAAGATAAAGAGAAAGAAAAAGAAGCTAACGATGGTTGGGGCCCTCCTTCCGGTGTCACTCCCGACCCCGTTGATGTATGGGGAAAAAGATGGATGACAGAGACCCTCCTGGCTTTGTTGGAACTGCTTTGGCCGCTTGATGGCCTTTTTTTATGTTGATATGATTATGGACTTCTGGGCTAGGCCCAAGTGACTCTATTTTTTTGATTTTCTAGGATC